>QOVD01001334.1:5194-44015 GCA_003521225.1 Tuber microsphaerosporum | reverse complement strand
AGTTGTTTGAAGTCTCTTCTCACCCACCCCCTCTTCTCATGGTCGCAAGCCTTGCTTAGCGATCGTCCCGGTCGGCTTTGCTCCTTTCTACGTTTACGGTCGGCGTTGCGGTGTCCAGACCTTGGTGAAAGTACGCCCTTGGTTCTATGGCTTGTCCCTCGCTGGGGAAAGCTTCGGTCAGTAACTTCGCGGTACTCGCTATCGTCCTCTCGGTCCGACATCTCTCGAGCATGGCCTGCTTGTCGGTTCTTTCTAACGAGTTGTTTGCCTTCCACCCACTCTCCTCGTCCCGTCGTCTCGTCCCGTGGCCCGGTTACAGCCACCCCCTTGTTTCTCCCTCGCCTTCGCTTACACGGTCTGCCTGGATCATTCTTTCGGCTGGCATCCTCTCTGCCTGGTGGCTCCACTCGCCCCCGCAGCTGCCAACGGTCGCATTCCTCGGTTACGACTGTTCATTGTATTGCACTGCCTCCTTGAATGACTTTCACCCTTGGTATGATGTAATTGTTTTCCGGTCTCTTTCGTGTTATGATTGCCCCTGGTTCAAATAGGGTGATGGCCGGCCCCCTTCTGTGATGATAGGGTTTTCTTTCTCATGGGTTCCACTTGTTTGTGTTTCCTTTCACTTGTATTGGTTACACCTTTCGCTCTTTGTTCTTGCTGTTTTGGTAGCGTTTTTTTTTCGTCAGGGGGTAGGAGTTTATGGCAAGTGGTTTTCCTGTTGTTTCCTGCCTATAGGGTTTTGGGGATTTACTTTGTCGTCCGCTTCGGCCAGCCGATGTTGTTTTTCTCTCTTTTCTGCGAGATCGTGCGGTTGGGCCCATACCAGGGGGTCTTGGGATGATGGCTTTTTCCACTGGCGCCAGGTTGGATTGTGAGGTTTTTGTTGGCCATATCTGATGATGCATGCTGTCTTTTGTACCTCGGTAGTTGAAAACAATAGTATATGATATAAAAAAAAAAAAAAAAGTGTATTACAATCTTTACTATGCCCCACCGAACGCAGAGGGCCCTGATACGCCAATTCCACGGAAAAGTCTGAACAGTCAATCTAAACAGCTTTACAGATCACGACATAGAGTAATTGCAGTTAGTAAGGCACTTGGTTAGATCGAAAGCGATTCTGAGATTGAACCCCCAGAACTGGCGACCAAAAACATAGATTCCACGCATGAGAATAGCCCAGGTGGGATTGTTAATGAGGCAAATATACTGGAGTGGTGGAAGGTTAATGCTGGGAGATTCCCCAATTTAGCTCAAATGGCTAGAGATATTCTCACAGTCCAAGGAGGTAGTGTTGGGGTAGAGTGGGTGTTTAGCATGACAAGATATGTGATTCCATATTGTCGCTCACAACTGAAAAGCAGTACAATTCGAGCATCAATGCTGGTGAAATCCTACGAGTATGAAGAATTACGACGGGAGCTAGCTGGTTCTGATAGCAAAAGGGAAGCAGAAAAACTCGCAGAAATAGCTGCACTGGATGATTACTGTTATTGAGCTGATAGGAAGGAGGAAGGTTGCAAGAAAGATAATGTTTGTATCTCCAATGATAATGAGTCACACAAGAAGGACACAGCATGGTCTTTCGTCGATCAGGAAGGCAGACGAGCATCTGGAAGAGAGACAAGGCCTATACTCCCTGATCTTGGCTTTGTTGAATCTCGATATGCACGACCTCCACGGTCTAACAGCCAGATGTTGATCAATTGGCAGGCTCACAAGAATCAAGCGATGACCAACAAATTTGGAAGTGTGCTGTGAACATGTATGTTGCAGCAAAGACCAAGGAAGATGCAGGATCTGGATACGAGGAGCCTCAGATTTGCGCAGAAATAATGAGCGATCTTGAAAGGAACAATGAACCAGATAACCCAAATGTTGGCCATATTGAATGTTCAGCTGGCCATCAGGAAGAAGTTTGTTCCAAGGGGGAGGCCCAACCGAGAAATGCTGATTCAATTCCTGTACAAAGAGTACACTGGGGAAGTGGCCAGGCAGATGCTGATGCCGCCATTAGGGCTCCAACCTGAAAGCGTACTGGAACCGGTGGGAAATAAAAGAAAACATCATGTTTCAACTAGGTTAATTTAGTGTAAAAGAGTTATGAACTCAAAGAGTGTCACGGCGGGGGGAGTTGGGCAAGGCTCATTTGAAATCATATGCCAAAAATCATACCCCCAAAATCATACGCACAGAAAAATCTTACGCTCAAAAATAAAAACGTCAACAAGTACAATATGAATGAGATCACACTTGCATTATTCTCAAAATAATACCCTAGGCTAAGGCGGGTGAAACGGACCAGGAGGGCAGTTTGGCAAAAGCGCCTGGCAATGGCAGACTATGAGGAAATTGTTCTTCCAAAGGTAGGGTAAGAGAAGTAGAAAATTAAAGAAGTTAAGCGAGGCCTTTTTGTTTTGATTTCTCCTTGCTTGAGCGCTCTACCATCTCCTTGCATGAACACTCAGCCATCTCCTTTGCGTGAGCCCTCTGCCATCTCAACTGTTAAGATCAACTCTCCTCCCGGCAGCCAACAAACCTCCAAATATCAGAATCTCCAGAGAAGCTGTTGAACGTAGTTCTTCGCTTGGATGGTAACGTGTTGATCAGTAGCTCTTCCTTATCATCCTGCCTGATTGGAATTTCCAATTATCAACACCAAAATGGCGTTCTATTCAAGCAACGAGCTAGCACCAATGAAAACCAAAGGGGGAACACTGAAATCACCACCCTATCATCCTGAAGGAGAAAAGCGCAAAGTTAAAGCTCCTGAGGATGCCGATATTATCCCTCTTGAATAAGTTCCTTTCAACTGTCGTCAATAAGAACAAGGATCCTCCGACTCCTATGATCGAAAGCTGGGCAGACTCTTCGTCAATCAGGTAGAGCTCTCCAACAAATTAATAGAGAAAGCTAAGGAAGCTTGAGAAAATGGTCAAGCTGTGTTCAAGCACACCTTCGGCAGTACAAGTATGTCTGCCAATAAAGTCTTAAAGCTTGAAATAATGCTAACAAATACTGAATTATTCAAAAAGAAAATGTAATCGAGGTCATCCTCATAGTAGACCAGAAGGAGCCTCAGCCCTCATTGTCCTAAAGGCACGCAACTCTCGAGAGTACCTAGAAGATGGGTGACGAGTTTCAAAGGATTGATGTCGGAGAACATAGTTTCTATGTTGCTTTAGACAAGAACTTCAAACATAGTTTTGTCCACTTTGGATCAGGGCTGAAACTTGTATACGGCAACAAAATTGGACAATATATTATAAATGAGCATTGCTGGAACATTGAAGAGTATGCTGAAATGGTTCCGCCTGCACTCCCCAAGGATGCCAGATATAAGGAGTATGAGAAGTGGCTCCTTTCTAACCCTAACCACTCCTCGCCACCATGGGCTCGAGCAGGCGTTTACCACTGGGGGATCTGGATATAACAAGCACATCATAGCAAGGGAAGTCTGTTAAGTGTTGATATTTCTGATATAGGTGCTCATCAGAAGCCAGTTTAAAGTCGTCCATTTAATTCGCTAGGCGCATTAACACGAGCACAACGAATACTACTTGGTGCAGTTGATGGAGAGTGTCAACAAAGTTATGAGTAACTAGTTCAACATTGTCCAGATAATAAAGCCAAGTTCTTCAAAACCAATACAGAGGAAATTTTGACTCTCTGAGCCTGCTTGGTTAATGTTTTTAACAAGCCACACTTTGACTGTCATGATGTTAAAGATGCATGGGCTGCAATGGGGATTCTCGGTAACTTTCAAGATGGAGACTTTTGCATTACTGAATTGAAGAGAAGGTATTCATATAAGCCAGGAAGTTTGAGTTACTTGCAAGTAGAGCACTTTGAGCATTTCACTCTGCAGTGGTATGGCTATAGATACTGTTTTGTTGGAACTTGTTATGAATCTGTCAAGTTAGAACTCTGATAGTAGTATATCCTGTATTCATATATTTGCTAACAAATTCTATCAGCAGAATGAGTAGCTTCTTTTTTGAGTATTTGTTGTGTCAGAGATATGAAATACCAAGAATTCGATACTCTGAGTCTATTCAGAATGTAATATCAGACAGATCTAGTGTTAGGATAGAACTATTCCACTACATGGTATTCATAGCCCAACTCAATACACTGTTTTACTCTTTTGATGTATTCAGAGGAGTTGTCTCCTCTTGCTAATATATTTAGACTTACTACTATTTAGTCATAGCATTTACAATGAGGTTTCCAGAATCAGGACAATCTAAGCTCCTAACGAGGAGACCGGCTCTGCGAGGGCGATCTCACTGGCAAGTCACTAGCCTACCTAATTTAGCATTAAATCCAAGGCTACTATGTCATTTATAGCACACAGTTGCGCACTTCAATCACCGGCAAAGAACTTATACTAGCCAATAATCAAATTGCTCAATCAACCCAATTGTCGGACTGGACATTTATGCTTCAGATAATATGCTTCAAATGATATGCTTCAGGTCCCACGCTCAAAGTGATAACTCTAAACCACCTACTTAAAACCATACGCCCAAAACCATACGCCCAAAATCATCCGCATAAAATAATACGCACAAAACCATATTCTCAGTATGATACTCAGAATCATGAACACAGAATGGTAAACTTAGAGCCCGATGGTCAGAGCCATAAGTGCAGAATGATACGCTCAGAGTGATACGCTCAGAATGATACCCTCAGAATGATACGCTCAGAACCATAGTCTCACTTATGTTACTAGCATCAGTACTCTATGTAGAGTCCTAGATGGTGAATTAATTGCCCAATGATCATGTGCACTATTAGAATACTTGAATTAGGATACTAAATATGCAATATAATTGGAGATTTCAAGCAAATACTTGTGTCACAAAAAACATCACTGATCGAGGAAAGTGGGGCCCCGCCCAGTGCCAAGGGCAGGGGTTGTAGGACAGGGGCCTGCTTGGGCAATCAAGGGGGAAAAAGAAATCCCAGCCCTGTCCTATACCTCGACCGGGGCCCCGTATAAAACGGAGCGGGGAGAAGAGACGAGATTTGTCCCCTGGGCCGGAGTGAGTGCAGGGCGACTGAGAGAAAACCAGCCCCGCCCCGTCCCGTAACAAACACTATTTGCTCAGCTCAACCATACCTTCTCCAGATATTTTATTTTACAACTGGATTGAAGTCTAACTATAAGTGGTATATTAATAATAAATCAATACTTCCTTTAATTTGTAATTTTATAATTTAAATAATATATTTTCCTCCCAAATAGTACGTTAGTTGACTTCACCAAATCCTTCTTCGAGAGTCCAAACTGCTTCTTCCACTTCAGGATCTGAATTATCTTCCTCAACTTTGCTTTACTTATACCCTGTAACCTCTATATCCAGATATCATTGAGCTTCTTTGTCCTCCAGTGGGTCGCACCACTCCTGGTCCTGAATATACTCACTCTCCCACAGTATTTTCAAATTCTTAATCCTTTTTTTTGTATCATCAATCAGTTTCTTTTTCATTGGTGATACTAGTAGTGGTCCTTGCCAGATTGTACACTGTTGAACATAAACATCTAAATTTTGCCAGTTAGTACCAGAGGCTTTACAGTGGGGGATTCGGATCTTTAAAAGCATCAATACCAACTTTGTGCCATTACAACTGAGAAATCTGCAAGTTGAACAAACAATCCTGAACTCCAGGCTTTCAGAGATTGATACATACATGCTCGAGTAAGGTATATCAAGACGTCATTAATACAATTATGAAAAGTTTTATAAGTCCTCCCAAGTATTTTCAGATGCTGGTACCACTTGTGAAATAAGAGTTTTGCTATCTCAGGCGAAGAAAGGTGTTCACCACATTCTTGTTTGTGTAAGCCTTGCCCCATCGCATTGGGGACAATTTGAGTTGACTAACCTCTAATTTACTTGGGTGGGACTTAAACCGATTGGTTTCAAGCAAATTGCCTACGTACTTCTTTATTTAAGTTAGTGATTTATGCAAGAAGTCATAAAGGTCCTTGATCATATTCTTGGTCTCTGAAACTGGGTGTGACCTAGCACTAGACTATCAAGATTTCAACTCAATATACCTAATTAGCTGTCCTGAGTCCCAAATCAAACATTTTTTGTTCATTAGAAGACTTACAAAACTCAAAGCCCCCTTTTCCATTACCATATCTTACCAACCGAACTTTATAGCTACTTTTACCCAAGAGCATTTGAGGAGTGTATCATTTTCAGCAGGCTTTACAAAGGGATCAACAGACCAGCTGTGATTCCAGACCATATTCGTAGTGTTCTCAAAGATTAGCAGCTACTTACCATGCAATCAATTACCTTTTCTTGATAGTGTGACAGGAGTCCTGATATCAGATGCTGGAAAGTCCAGATTAACTACACTATATCAAGAATACGATGGCAGTTTTTGTTCCTCTTCAACATCATAGGGTTAGAAGTATGATAAATGGACCATGAGATGGAATGAATGTAATTAGGCTGCCTGCTCTTGTGACGAAAGCCCCTGCGAAGGGCCTTTCTCAGCTAGTATTGGAAGGTCCTACATACTCTTCTTTATAAGCATGTCATTTGAAATATTATTAGATTCACTTACATATCTCGACCAGCTCCTGACTCTCCGGTGCAGTGACAGTACCAGTGATTTAGTAGGACTTCTTTCAGACCATCACCAACGTCTAGCAGGAATCTCATTGTCGTCACTTTCAGTAAGTTCCTCTTTCTTAACAACTGAAATGACTTGTCAATGCATATCTGGTGCTAGCATTCCAATATTTGTGAAAGTTGCTGAAGGTCAGAATGAGGATGTCTGAGCTCGGGAAACTACAACCACTGTGGTCAAGGTTATATTTAAGTCTTGGGAGAGCTTGGTTTGGCTTTCAGGAGACTTGACTAACCTCTGCCAGTATTTCCATACATGATTGAGTGTTTATATGAAATATCTAAAGGGGGATAAGGAATCAGATGTATTGATAAAAGTTGTCAAAAAGAATCTATGAACTCAGAGCGTCATATTGGGGACAAATGAGGTTTATGTTAACACAGATATCCAAGTTATAACCCAAGGTCCATGTGAATTATTGGCATATACTCAGACTAGGCTATTGCGTTTTGGTCTCTAAATATCTCAAATACTAGGTGCACGGAGAGCTTTAGACTGGGTAGGGATAGTCTATTCCGGATTTCAGGGACATTATTTGATATATCAGGTCACTTGGCTGGATGAACATAACTTATCATTTTCCAAAGTTAGATTATACATATGGTGATGAAGAGTTGGAAAGAGAGGTCTGTATTGTTTAGCGAAGCAGTAAGTTAATATATTCCTACAATATCCGATGCTAACCAAATTTATGAATGTGCAGATGGAGAAGAACAAGACCAAGCTTCCTTAATACAGAAAACAATTATGAGCAATCCTATGAATTGTGCTAAATATTTACTTGTTCAAAGATGATTTGCTCAGGATATGGTTAACGCCTCTATGAAGGAATGGAATAACAAGGAGCCAGCTTAGCAGTATATTCGTAGATCTACACAGCTGATTAATGGTAGGCACCGCAAGTATGTACAAACGCGATATTGCATGGCACATCTGTACTATACATTAGGACACAAAATTGATACAAAGCAAAAGATTGATTGCCAGATAGAGCAACGCTTGTATTAATCATATGTGTCTCAGACCTCACTTTTTTGACAAATATCTCAGGAGATAAGAAAGCCTGACCAATCTATATGTCAATTGGGAATATAATATCAAGAACGCTGAATAAGGCCTCAAAACATGAAATCCTCCTTTTGGCGCTTTTGCTTATCCCCCCAAATATGCTAGGCTTAGCAGCAAGTGATACACAGCAAAGATAAGCCAACAATGCCAGTGAGATTCTTTGCGTTTTGATGAAAGTGATTTTTGCGCCAATCGTGGCACTAGGGAACTCCAGACTTGAGATTGAATGTGCTGATAAAAAGGTTCAATTATGTTTCTTATATCTCTCAGGTTTGATTGCAGATCACTTGGACAATATCACATTGCACAGTATTCAACAATATCAGTGCACTCTCTGTGAGGTTTAACCTGAACACCTATGATTCCATTTGAGATGTTCTGCGGCAACCCAAGATTCTAGAACATACAAATATATCTTCAGCAAATACTGTGATAACAACAGTACGCCAAGCATGAACTAATACATTGAAATTTTAAAGTGCTTCCAAGTGTCTTCTGGGGGCTTCTGAACTTTGAGCAATCTGATCTGCCCAAACAAGATATCCTCCACCTGTTGTACCTGGAAATATTCGAAACTCACCTTATGAAATGGCTTATTGGATTTCTAAAGAAGTACAAGTAGCTACAAGCATTTAATTCTATCCAGAAGAGTTTAGCTGTTTATCTCTGCATTTCCACATTGAACAAAGAGTACAGTTGGATATCTCAGTAGACTGGAAAAGAGATGAGAAATCTGGTTAAAGTGATACTAGTGCGTTTTGGAGCTTCTGTACATTGTCAAAGTGCTACTGAACATCCTATATAGACCAGAACTTTGACCTGATTTCGATTGATTGTTGACCTGACCCTAATGTTAATATATAAAAGCTATACTGATGAGACAATTGACTACCTCAAATAGTACCTAAAAGCTTTTCATGATCACAAAGACCTTTTAAAGAGTATTGAACAGATAGGTCCACTACTAGGAAAGTAAGCAGGGTCTCGGCCAGAATTCAGGGCAAGAATTGTGAAGTACTTAATCAATACTGCTTTTCGGTAGCTACTGAAGCCAAAAGACGTGGCATTGCAGATAAACAGCATTGCGATTGAGATGGTTTTTTATTTTTTTTTATCTTTATTTTTTTTTATATCAAGTATATTCAGTTACAACTACCGAGGCCCAAAAACTACATGCAGCGTAAGCTATGGCAGAAAAAAGCCCCACAATCCAACCCAGCGCCAGTGGAAAAAGCCATCATCCCAAGACCCTCTGGTGTGGGCCCAACCGCACGATCCCGCAGACAAGAGAGAAAAACAAAGCCGGCTAAGCGGACGGCCCAGCAAGTCCCCAAAACCCCACGAGCAGAAAACAATAGGAAAACCACTTGCCGTAACCTCCTACCCCCAAAAATCAAAAAACCCTGCCTAAGCAGCACAACAAGGAGTGAAGCGCCTAGTAAATACAAAGCGAAAGGAAAGACAAACAAGGAGACCTATGAGAAGAAAACCCAACTGAAACATAAAGCAGAAAACTACAATAAAGATCTAAGAAGGGGGCCGGCCATCACCCAATAACAAACTGGGGCAATCATAACACGAAAGAAACCGGAAAGCAATTACATCGCTCCAAGGCATTGACTTAGCCCAAGGAAGTAGTGTAATACCATGAACTGCCGTAACCGAGGAAATGCGACTGTGGGCAGCCACAAGAGGCGAGTGGGGCCACCAGGCAGAGAGGACGCCAGCCTAAAGGAGTGATCCGAGCCGACAGTGTAAGCGGAGGGATCCGATGGGACAAGGATGTGGCTGTAACCGAGCCGCAGGACGAGACGATGGGACGGGGAGATGGGGTGGAAAGCAAACAACTCGCTAGAAACAACCGACAAACTCACCATGCCCGAATGTTTTCCGACCAAGAAAGGAAGGCGAGTATCTCGAAGCTAGTGACCGAAGCTTTCCCCAGCGAGGGACAAGCCGACCGACCAAGGAGGTACCCTGACCGAGGTCCGGACACCGTAATGCCGACCGAAAAATGTAGAAAGAAGTAACGCTGACTGGGGGCAAACGCTGAGCGAGGCTCGCGAAAGCAGGACATGAAGAGAAGGCGAAAAGAGCCTTCAACAACTCCTAGGACAACGCTTTCTCAAGGCGAGGCCATAATAGAAGAAGAAGCAGGAAGTGTCGTCACCCTCGTAGGAAGTAGGTCTACCAGGAGAGGGGAGAGGGAGGAGGATGGAGTTGACGATGAAAACTCATGGTGTTGAGATTTCAATCGTCGGTGGTGTAGAACAGATCGTTCGTGATTTTGATTTCGATGGAATTGTCACAGATATATATGATGAGAATGTAGACTTTAACTTTGCTAAGATTGCCATGTTAGGTCACTTCAAAGACCATGTAGTACAGTACTTTCAGAATATTCAAATTGTAATATTTGTCCATGTTCCGGTAGCATTAGGCAAATGGTAGCATTAGATATCCTATGTTTAGTTTAGTTTAATTTATATTTAGATATATCTCACCTCTGGTATTGCTTAAGATACTGGCAGCTTGCTATATATTTAGTTTCTTTAGTTGGAACTTATCTGTTTGAATTCCAGTCAGGAATGGTCATATATACTGGCAGTTGAAAGTAGGCTTTGTAGTGGTAAGCTCTGAGTCTTTGAGACTCCCGCAGGACTACAGGATTCTGGTGTGCTGTACACTCACCAGTGGTGATCATAGCTGCAGGATAACTGATTACTGAAGGATGGGAACAACTTATGTATTTGAAGAACCGTCTCCTGACTATCAGGAGACAGAGCAGACTTTAGCGAGACATTTAGATTAAGAATATACTTGATTGAACAGCGATCCTTTGTTCCCTTTGCCCTCCACTATTTGCTCTTCTCCCTTTGCCTCTCTAGAATCCTCCCTTGAAACTATCGTTAGCAGGACTACCACTAGTCTCATTGTACTTACATTCAACAGGAGTAAACCTGTTATAAAAATGTATTCCACCAAGTCAGGAGAAAGAAGTCACAAAACAATTATCAAGGAGGGCCAACAACAGTCAAATAAAAACAATGCAAGCCATTAAATACTACGATCAAATGCTAGACTTGACAGCTTCTAAATCCATGAAATGATTGTACAGTGGGACCAAGCACGGCTCATTCAGGACAAAGTATATGACAAACAGCACATACAGCTAGTTAAATCTGTCATTAGACAACCAACGGGTTTCATACCAACTGTCGAAACTATTTCACAGTTCAATCAGAGTTCAGGGAATTTTCTGAATATTATTTACTTTATTATTAGCGGTGGAAAATCATCTCTGAATCACCAGTTTGATATTGATTTAGTTAAGTTTCCAGTTGAGATATGTCAGCTTTTACATGTCCCAGTAGAGAACTTTCAAGACAGGCAAGAGGTTACTTGATACCTTCTTCAGCGTACAGGAATCCAGCTTTAGAGGTCAATAGGGTAAAGCAGGAATGATTGGATATGGGAGGATTCAGGTAATAGAAATATTTATAGAGGATTAAAAGGCATTTATCCAGCTCGCTTAGTATCGATAATCAAAGTTCAAGACCTATGAACGGGTTTAGTAGATAGACTTGTATAGGTAGACAGACTATTTGTTGAGAATACAGGCAAAATCAGCAATGTTATGGGACTTGTAACTGTTACTTTGGGGGACAGTGAATAGACCAAAGGGAACAACTGAGATCATTTTTGGCATCAAACTGATCATAAGCATGGCATATTTAGTACCTGAGACTGCTGGAATAGATAACAAATGCCGGTATGTAAATAGTAGGATTGATTTAGAAACATTTAAGAAAATATATTGAAAATTGTAGAGTAGAAAGAGGCAGTAAATTCATTCAAAAAACAAAACAAAGTGTAATGCAAAAGGGACGCAATGAAGTGCCCAGGAGACACCTAAAGAATCACATAGTAAACTAGCCGAGGTGACAAATAGGGGTGATACACAAAGTGTTAAGCGAATCATGAGGTCTGAAGAAGGATCAGAAGCAGTACAAAGTGTGCAAGCTTTAGTGAAATGAAATAACATTGGCACACATCAGCAAAAAATCAGGCTCCCCCTTGTCCCTCCTGTGGTAGAGTTTTATCTTTTGTTGAATTGCCTGAACTCTAATTGCAATATTAATAATCTCGTTAGTTATAGTTACAATGACAATATTAATCTTATTTTCTGCAAAATATGAGGTATTTTTATCAAGAACTGATAGACCTTTTACATAATGAAGTTGAAAGATTTGAGCTAATAATATTCAACTTTGGTATATAAAAGGTCTGTGAGTTGAAGCTAAAAATAGCTCATATTTTACAGAAATTAAGATTAGTATCTCCTCTTTAAGCTAACTGACAGGCACTAGCAGGATTATAGGGGATTACACACGATTCACCAAAACATAAATCTCAATGACATGGCTCCACAGGGCTCTCAGGCATGAAACTTTTGTTCTGCTGATGCATGTACTATGGAAAGAGGAAAGGTGTGTGAGACTAGTGCAAGGGTAGAGAGTGCATGGTATGATCTAAATAACATCCCCAGGGGGACAGAATCCATAATGGAGAAATCTAGAAGAAGAGAAAGTGCCAAGTGTGACATAGGGCGCAGAGACAGGCAGCGGTTTTTCTGGAGGCGCATAGGTAGAAAGGAGACGTATCTATTGGGCTTTCAGAAGGCCTCTTGGGCCTTTAGAACATGATGTGAATATGGGAGGAATAGGAGGGATAAGGGGAGGTGGTCTTACTAGACGGTACAGGGAGATAGATATGTAATACATGAGGCGGAATTGTTTTTGCTAATGTATTGAAGAATAAGTATTACAGAAATGACAATCTAGAAAGTAGGATGCATCCAAATACAATTTTTTCCTTTACTATATCTGAGAGAGGATATCAAGATTCCATTATATCAAGTTTGATAGCTTTAGAGAAACCTATTAATAAGATAAATACCAATAAATTTCATATCTCTCTTTATATCAATTATCTCAATTTACCCAACTTTTGAAATCTATTGCTCACATTTTGTAGAAGGAAATTTTCATTTCTGATACCAAGAGTCTTTCTATAACCTATTTCTAATACTTGCTATATGAAAACTTTAACTATAAGTCAATTCCAAGTTCTGATTATCAGACAAATAATAATTAAATCATGAATCATCACTTTTGTGTTTCAATAGTGTAGTTTATATAAATTTTGCAAATATTTTTTTAAATATATTATCAGCAAGTGCAATACCACTAACTGGCAAAACAAGAACTTCTTAAATGAAATTGTGAGTTGGTGGTTGTAAATTTTCTTAGTTTTTAAGGTGTTGAAATAGTGACGGATTACTAAGGGGTGACCTATTACTGGGTGAAATACGTTTTACTTGAAAAATTGGACTACCAGAGGCCCAAAATTTCCTCCTCTGGAAACAGGATGAAAAAACATGCTAGAGATAAATAAAAAAAAAAAAAAGAACACTAGACTTTCCTACAAGAGGCAACTCTAGCACATGGCCTAATTATTTGAGTTTTCACGGTATATTACAACCATCGGGTGTAAGGTTTTAGCACCCCCCCCCATTTTGCATCTAAAGTACCTTACTTTATAAGTATTTATCAAGCCCTTCTAATGCAAGCAAGGATGTACTGGCAATTAAAACCGAGTGGGGAGTCCATCAGGATTTGCTTTCTCACAATTTTTTTAAATTGAAAAAATGTTGTCAAGAATGGTTGTGGAGTGTTTGGTAGTGAGGCAGGCAGTACTTGCAATTTTGTATGAGAGCTTCATATAAAAGGTATATTTGTACCATATCAGCTGTGGAATAACTACAACAGCTTTTGACCAATCTAATCAAAGAGTACAAAAAAGTCATACAATCAAATTTCAGGGAAATTTCCCGTTATCCATAATAATTATCTTCCATATTTACTCCATATAACATGTTTATTGCGTTTGTGAAGCGGGATACTTTTGATGTAAAATTGGGGTGGTGCCAAGACAGTCTACCCGGTGTGACCTGGGGCAGTATCATAGGGTAGTTTTAGCAGTCGAGCGAATATTTGTGGGCTCACTAAAACCCTTGTATTGTAGATAGCTTGGCGTGCAGAATTTTCTGCATATAAGCCTCCCTTCTCTTTCTGTAACTAGACAAGCACGACAACACACGGTGATTACGGAATAGTCAACGTTTCCTTTCTCTAACCCAATTGGGTGCTGTGCTTTCTCCTTTATCCATCCTTTGTCCTACACGATAAGCAGGTCATCGTCAAGTCAACTCTCTATCTGTTTATCTTCCGGTTTAGTAGAAGGTCACGGTCACCCCAGCAAGGTCGGATACGGCACGCGCACGGCACCATCCTACTAAAGGGCAGTAGAGAGAGAGCCCGTCACCGGTTGTTACGGCGGAATAGTGACCAAAACCGCCATTGCGCACAATTCTTGAAAATCGAAACTTGAAAATCGAAAAAAATTAAAAATTAAAATATCCCTCAACAAAAGGAAAACTGTCAGGCACGTGATGCACGCTGGCTGAGTCATTTTTCCCTATGTTGTGTGAACTTCCAAAGTTTAAGTCGGTCGGAAGGCCAGCGTTTGCAATCCACTTCCTATTATACTCACTATTCGAAGACAAGAGCATGGCAAGAGGGATGAATACTCCGAGTGATGATTGATGACATCGCTAGAGTGGGTCATATGTATTACGTTGCGTTTCCCTTCATTAGATAGAATATTACCACTAACTTCTCCTTACAATCTAACGTCTGATTCAGGACGAAGTCTATTGCGGTCTAGGCCGTGTGGTCTTTTGTTAAAACTGTTGTCAACCCGAGTGCATGGTCCCGGTACCGGTATGAGGCTGAGTGAGGCAGGTCCAGTAACCCCCCGCATCATCTTTGGACTGGTTACAAGCAAGAGCTGTTTAAGCCCTCATTGGCTAGCCATCATGGCGGAAGCAAGGTTAGCGAGCTTGCCTTCCAGCGGGCCCCCACTCCAGGGACCTGCGCTCACTCATTCGCAAAAAGCACTCACACGCCGATCGAGATGCAGGACACCCGCAGAGCCGCAAAAGAGGCATTTAGTTCCGGAGTTGAAAAACATTTATGCAGGTTTTTCGAGTCGAATAACTTTTGCACATGTGACACTTTTCTGCACACAGAACTCACAGATCAACTAGAAAATTAGGGCTCGAAAAACGCTTTTTCAAACTCTGGGGCTGAACGTCTCTGGTGCCACCAACACCTTCCTGCTACTTGTCAGGAATTGAACGTTTCCGTAGTGCAGCGGAAGATTGTTGATTAAGTTCTCTAGCTAGCTAAGCGGAACATGAACGGTATAGATATGTCCTATCTTGATGACGCTCCAGTATACATAATAGTGAATAGGAAGCTCACACATATCTCTCGCCAGACCTCCGGCCAGAGGGCCATATCTCACCACTACTACTCGTGATTCTCGTAACGAGTGACATGCTATGATGTGTCTAATTCCTGAGACTAAATCATCACCACTGTCCCTACCAAGCCGTCATGTTTGTGTGCTTAGTACTAGCGATAATAGAGAATTGGGACTTAATATTATAGTGGGCTGAAACTTACCAAGAAGCATGTTATCACATGCCCTAACTAAATAGATATTAGAAGTGGTGTTTGAGGATTGCGTAAGGGTAGTTACGTGCCGGTTCTTGCACCTAGAGCGTTACTTGCGCATTGCAAAGTTTTCTGGAAATCCGGAGACCAGGCCCGCCACCTTTGTTACGGTACAAGTCCCAGGCAAGAAGTATTCGGAAACAGGGGATCCCTGTCATAGGTTGCAGGGAGGGTGGAATATGCGTGGAGGTCTGTGTACTTAGACTAAAAAGGCAGTCAGCCCCTGATCAAAGATTGTGAAATAACTTCCCCAAAAATATCCCGAGCCATTATTGTATCAACAGAGTGTATCTTTCAAAGAGTTTTATTGTAAGTTAAAATGTCAAAAATACGAAAACAGAATATCAGCTAATTTACCTACAGCCAATGCCCGAAGTGAAAACCCAGGAAACCTCATATAAGCAGAGGTGTATGGTTCAGGCACTGCGATTCGAAGCAGGCTGGACATATCAACGAATTTCTGAGAGCCAAAGATTAGCAATTCAAGTTAGTACGGTATCAGATATCTGTCATGCACCAGCAACCCCAAAAAAACGAAAGGGACACTCATTCTCCATCACTCCCACTACACGCAGGGTACTTGTTGCTACTGCAACAAGAGATGCCTAGCATCGCCAAATGCCACTTGCTTATATCGCAAATATCTGTGGAGTCCAGGCCTCTGAGTGGACACTTCTAAAAGCTTTTGCCCTCATGGGCTACCACCGCCGCAATGTTCGGAAAAAGCCTTTCTTCAATCCAACTCAGAATGCAAAGCGCCTTCAATTTGCCTTAGCCGATCGAAATTGAGGCAGAGAGGATTGGCAAAAGGTTATCTGGACCGATGAATGCTACATGTGGTTGTTAGGCACATGTGGCACAGTCTGGATAACTCGTTGTGCTGGTTAGGAGTATGAGAACCCATGCCTCTCATCCCAGTTCAAGAAGCGGAATGCTGTCATGATCTGGAGGACCATTCGAGGCCGTGTGAAACAACGCTGGTTCTTTGGGAGCGGGAGGATTGAGGTACAATAATGGCGGATACATATTATACCCATGTTTTAACTCTGGCTCTCTGGCCTTTCTGGGACCAAGAGAGCAACTGGGCTCACCAAAGACTCTGGGTGATGGAGGATGGTGCTTCTGCCCACCAGGCACGATATACACAAGCACGGCAGCAAGAGTATGGTATGCTATTGTTTAATTGGCCCCCATGCTCCCCAGACCTTAACCCTATTGAGAATGTTTGGAATCTTTTAAAAGGCATGCTGGATGCCCAGCAGCCTAGGGTTAGAGGAAAAGCTGCCATGGCAGCTGCAGTTCAGGAGGAATGGGATCAGATATATTCATCAGATATTGTGGCCTTTATTGATTCTATGCCTGAACATATTGAGGCTGTTATAGCTGCCAATGGAGAACACTCGTGTCCGTAAAGTCCTCATACCCCTGGTCATTTCAAACCATGCCAACAATAATGAGCCTAATACCCACAAATAATTAAATAAGTAGATTCAATTAAATGGCATTGTAAAATATGAATTATAAAGACTAATTTTATAGAATATTATAAAATCTTATGATCAAACAGACTCTATAGACTCTTATGTTCAAACACTTATCAAAACACTTGTACTAAAATTAGGACTCATATAATATTATTTATCTTTATAGTCTACTATAGAAATAATTTACATTTCAATTTGTAGTTTATTTTAGTTATTTAGAAGCAGTTTATAAGGTCTTAATGAGAGTCTTCTCAGAATCTAACCTTTAAGATGAGATTTCTTAAGCTAAGAATTTCAAGTTCAAATCACAATAGGTAGTTTTCAAACAGTTCAAACATAACATTTATTAATCTATAATCAATGCTCAATTAGAGTTTTCAAAGTTGTTTAAAGTCATCTAAAAGAGATATTATAAAGAAGTAGTATGTCTAGGATTTAGGATAGTCTGAGCAAATAAATATTAGTATGCTGGCTTTGAAGTAGTATCCTACGCTACAACAATTAATATATTAAATATCAATCATATCAAAGTATTTACTACCCTACTAGTAATCTATCCTGTAGTATAATTTATTTTTAAAATTAACCTTTATGTACACTATATTGCTTTATCAATCACTACATTTTTGAGTTATTCATGATTTATACTAAGACAGCTATAATTGAAGGTTTGAATTACTTAATGATCTTGAATAACCTTCATCTAATTCCAGAATGATACCTAGAAGGTATGTCTTTTTTCCAGAGTAACTTGAAAACTTTCTATAATGTTCTCTTCTGACCTAGTTGTCCTCTTACTTAATTTCAATTCAAACAAGCTTATCTATTAAATTTACACTACATTTTCATTTTCCCTTTCTAGTTGTTTAATTTAAAATAATATTTAACATTTCAAGCCTTAATACTTAAATTTCTGGATTTCAATTCTTTTATTCATAATTTTGCCAATTTGTTATATAATTGGCAGTTTTTACTGAAATTTCTACCTCAAGATTCATAATTCCTAATTTCTTGTCAAATTCACACTAATTATCTAAATTTCTATATATAGATGAATCAAATTTTACTCAGGCTAGTAAAATATCTTAAAGCAATTTTTATTATTTATCTACTCACTATTTGATTTATTAATAATAAGTCAATCATGGGGTAGTGAGGAAAAATTGGTTGCTATGGAGGGGTATGAAGACTTTGCGGACACGAGTGTACATACTCGATGGTAGACTAGACTGGACTTCTTTTTTTCTTTTTTTAATGTTTAATTTTTAATATTTACAATTGTTTATCTATATCTGTCGTAACTAATTCTATATCATATTACTCTTAGTTTATAATCAATTAGATATTTTTTCAGAAGTTATTTTAGAATCTTTGATCAGGGGCTGACTCCCTTTTTAGTCTAAGTACACAGACCTCCACGCATATTCCACCCTCCCTGCAACCTATCACAGGGATCCCCGGTTTCCGAATACTTCTTGCCTGAGACTTGTACCAGCATCGGCATTCCACATCAAACCGAGTACAAGTACTTGTGCCGGTACTACACATCATAACGAGAATTCCCATATAAATGGTCCCTGTCCTATCCCTTCGGCGGTGTGAAACAGTAAAATTCTGTTCCAGCACGCTAAGGCTAGATTGGGCGTCCGCTAGCCGCGCTCAGTGACGAAATCGTACGGTGGAAAGTGCCTACGGAGGTACAGCTCCTAAGTTTTGAATGTTCCACAGGGGATAAGGGCAGCAAGCCTCGCTTGTGGAACATACAAAACTTATGCGCTGTACCTCCGTAAAGGTGGGTCCTCCGGTGAAACGGGAATTCCGTGGCAACCGATCGGAGTTGAGCCCGGAATTGCCAAGACACCATGAGCCGGGCAAAATGAGACACCTGCGATACGGTACAGGCAACAAGAAGAATAGAGGAGGAAGCAGAAGTCAATAAAATTAGGTCCTTTATATAATATTGTAATATATTTAAAGATAAAGAAGAAATATGTGCAAAAAGGGCTTATGCAACAGGAACATGACGATGACTTTTAGATACAACTAGGTCCCCCTGCTGTCACCAGACTTCCGTTTGGGGTTTGAATCGTATCTTCAGCTGTATGGTTAATCTTTTTGGAACTGCCTCCATAGGATCCAATCGTGCGGCGCTGCTTGCGATGCTTGTTTAGTTGTGGAATATCGCTGGTAACATATGATTGTATTTGGAATTTTTGGTAAAGTTGCTTGCATATTGAGTCACTTTCACTATATCTTACTAATTCATATACTTCTCTGTATTTTTCAGCATAGTACTATGTAGATTCTGTCACTAATTTCACTCTCACCAAATTTTCACTTTTTGTTTTGGAACTACTTTTTCTTGAGACATTTTATTAAAAAAAAAAAAAAAAAAACAAAGCACTCCCCTCTCCTTCTCATGATTCCCTTTATCTCAGTGCTTTTTTTTCTTCCAAATTCTTTGTTGTGGTGAACTAGTTCCATCTCACATTTGGCCTGTTTAGAGGACCCGGTTTGCGCCTATTTGCACTGTATTTTTCGGACATTTTAAGGCTCAAATAACTCAGCACTATGATAAACTGTCCCAGTTGCTAGTTAAGGTCATATCAGTGTCCCAAGCATCTAGTATAGTGCAAATTGACTCAAACCGGGCCCTCTAAACAAGCCAAACGCGATTCTAAACTAGTCAACCAAAACACAAAACCTTTTTTTAAAACAAGCGCTGAAGTGAAGCTATTGGAAAGGAGAAGAGGCTAGCGCTTTTTTTTTTGATTAAAGGCTGTGGAAAAATGTAGTTCAAGAATAAAAAGTGAAAATTTTGGTGAGAGTGGAACAAGTGACACAATCTACCTAGTACTGTGCTGATAAATACTGTAGAGTGTGGATGGCTAAGACATGGTGATAATGTGTAAAAATGAAGCTATGAGCCCAAGATTTTATTTTTCTTGCTTAAAGACAATTTTAAAGCACATGAAGTAGACTGTTCTAATGATTTCTACTTCAAACACTATGCTGCTTGTGCCGGGAGGTGTATCATATCACTTTACCTCTGGTGTCTTGGCAATTTTTGGCTCAACTCGGATCGGTTGCCACGGAATGCCCGTTCCACATGAGGACCCACTTTTAGGCACTTTGCACCGTACGGACATCGTTGTGTCTGAAAGGGAGGGCCGGCAGCACATGAAAGGGCGCCTGGGACGGAAGGGTATCTTGGCGTCCGTCTGGATCACCGCCTGGGATGGGCGGGTGCCGACTGCAGGTGTCTTAAGTGACACAATTTACCAAGTAACTCCTGATGACGGGCAGGCCCTGCAGGTAATTGGGGGGCCCTGCAAGTAACCAGCGAGCCTTGCAGGTAATTAGCAAACCCTACGAGTAATCAGTGGGCCCTACAGGTAATTGGTGAGGACTGCAGATGATGGGTGAGGACTGCAGGTACTGTTTCGATGCTACCAATCCGTAGAGGACTGTAGGGACCTACAGTCATCCTCTTAGACCGTAGTCTTTCACAAAGGAAGGACACACAGCTCACAGCATTCCCTTGTATTATATGTACATACATACAGCGTTCTTATATTTCCACTAAAGCCTCAGACTCGGGAGTCCAGTTCTTTAAATAATGAAGTGGTTCACTTATTGGATAATTAATGGCTTCGCGGCCCGAGATTTTGCGGGAACATACCATAACCTACGCAATGGACATGTAACAAGTTTCGGAGATTTTAAAAAACCCTGTGTGCCCCCGCCAAGACTGCTCACCACAAACAGCGTCTTACTCTAAGGCTAATAGAGCAATTCACTAGCTTCCCACTCTCACTAACCAGTGCCACCGTCTCTCTCAACCCAACCACCATGGTAGCAATGGGTTGCTCAGGTCAAACCACCATCAAAATCAAAATGCCACTACAACCACCTCTACCAACACTACCAGAGCCCCAAGCATCCCACCTCAGTCCTCTATTCTTTGTGTCATTGGGTGGCATCGTTCCAACTTTCTTGATTTCTTCAAAGAGCATAAGATCGACTTCTATCCTGATTGGTCTTGGAAAACATTATCTTGACCGTTGCCAAATTCATTGCTCAAAAAAGTCAGGATGATATTATCAGCGCCGACTGGGCCAAGGCTTCCGGTGGTGAATCTATAATGGTAATAAATTTTTTGAGTGCTGCTGCTTGCAGTGGTGGGTTTGAAGTCTTGTGCAAGATGAAGGGGTGTGCGAGTTACTGTGTAACTTAGAGCTGAGGTGTTCTTAAATAACGTGATTCCCGGGGAAGCGGCTCACAACAGGGATCCGGCTAACACATAGCAACCAGTAAAAAATCAAACCCACATTTTATTCTCTCAATGAATAAGACAGATATTAGTTTGAAACTTTAGCTACAAGTAGCACTTTAAGATATAGAGAATGAGAAAATATAGTTTTTATTTCTTAGTAATAAATTACTACACTGGTATAGTGGTTTTAAGATTTCCTATTTTAAAAAATAATTGTCCTCTTTTCAACAAATATAAAAATTGAAAAACTTTCAGGTAGGACCTTTGAGAATAGATAGAAAGATAGTAGAAGTCTTATATACTCAGAGTAAACTGGTTTTAATTTTCTTTATATGCATTTTTCAGGGCCATAGTGTTCAAAAGAGAGATGAAAAACTACCCACAAATTACATACAAATTGTATCAATTGAACTATGTAATATCTGCATAAATAGTAGACCTATAAGCCCAATTCTTTCGAATATCCTT
Source organism: Tuber microsphaerosporum (assembly GCA_003521225.1). NCBI lineage: Eukaryota > Fungi > Ascomycota > Pezizomycetes > Pezizales > Tuberaceae > Tuber > Tuber microsphaerosporum. The sequence continues at coordinate 22,416 of QOVD01001334.1, read as the reverse complement.
TTTAATAATATTAGAAGTTAGTATAACATGTTTAAAATTAGGCAAATACTTCCACTATATTTTTACTACATTGAATTTCCTAAGTAATAGTATATAACTACATAGCTTCTTTGCATTTGTTAAATAGCTAAAATGACATTTTTAAATCAATTACAATTGATTCATGATTCAATTCCTATTAGATAACTAGGATAGATATTAATCATGTTGTGTAAACAAGTATATCTAATTGTATCCTGTAATCTGTAGAGAATTATTAAAATTTAGCAATTGACAATTAACCTGAAATTGGATGAAAAAATATCAATTTTCATGGCTTCAAGAATTGTAGCTTGACTTCCTAAAGCATGTAAGCCAATATGATAATTGGTTGTCATTTAAAATTATTCATTTTTGCAATTTTAACATAATATGAGAGCTTCTCTATGACTTTTACTGAATTGATAATGATCAAAGTACAGATTATGCAAAACTGTTTTCTTTGAGTTCAAACCTTCAATACCTACTCTAGGGATCATAATAAAGGGTATTCCAACAAATTAGATTCATAGACTTATTATGTATGTAGATATTATATGGTAAAATTGATACAATTTGTATGTAATTTGTATATAGCTTTTCATCCTGCTTTTGTCCACGATTATGCCTGGAAATTCATATAAAGAAAATTAAAACCTGTTTACTCTGAATATATAAGACTTCTACTATCTTTCTACCTATTTTAGAATATCCTTCTTGGAAGTTTTTCAATGTTTATATTTGTTGGAAAGAGGGCAATTTTTTTTTGAAATAGGGAATCTTAAAACCTCTATACCAGAGTAGCAATTTATTACTAAGAAATAAAAAGTATATTTTCTCATTCTCTATATCTTAAAGTCCTTGTAGCTAAAGTTTCAAACTAATATCTGTCTTATTTATTGAGAGAATACTAAAATGTAGGTTTGATTTTTGACTGGTTGCTATGTGTGAGCCGGATCCCTGTTGTGAGCTACATCCCCAGGAATCACGTTAGAGGTTTTTCATGTTCCAATCTATTGTAGCGTTGGCTAATTATGGCTGAGTATACTGAATCGTGGCTGTTCTAGTAGTGGTGCTAAGTACCAGAAAGGCTTTTACTCAAGCACAACATAATATCCAAATGTCATTTGAGATCATCACTCTTTATCTCCATATTTGTAATTTAGCTCTCATCTCGGGTATTGACCATCCGAGTCCCTTCCATCCATCCAAGTACTTGCTGTTCATCAGTGTTCGTAACGGGGCAGTCCGTCCGTCTTGAGTCAGGACGAGGACCAACGACTTTTCGCCATCTCATCCCATCCTTCAGCCAAATTGCCCAACGATTCCAAGTGGAGGACGTCGGGCCCCGCAGTCCCCCACCATTATATTAACCCCTGTAATGTTTAAGTTGGGCCATTTGATTCTCCGCGCCAGGATAGGAGTTGTGAAATGAAACGCCAAGAATTAAGCTCCACAAAATAGTAAGGTCAATTTCCACTTCCTCCCTCATTCGTATTTGAGCTGCCTGCTATTGTGGGAGTCAAGAGGTCACTCGGTGCACTACAAAGGATGGATGTAGTCGGACTGCCATTATGACCAAGAGACTCCTCCATACCCTCAATTGTGCGAAGGTCGGGAGTGTTCAGTATTCTAGGGCTATCAAAATCCCCAATAGTTTCTTGAGATGCGGAATCCTCAAGTAGAATTAGTGTTCGTTACGGGGCGGGGCGGGACAGGTTTTCTCTCAGTCGCCCCGTCCTCACTCCGGCCTGGGGGCAAATTCTTTTCTCTTCTCCCCGCCCCATCTTATACAGGGCCTCGGTCGGGGTATAGGGCGGGGTGGGGATTTCTTTTTCCCCTTTAATTACCCAGGCAGCCCCCATGCTACAACTCCCTGCCCTTGGCCCGGGGCAGGGTCCCACTTTCTTCCATGCGGGATGTTTTTTGTGACAGAAATATTTGCTTGAAATCTCCAATTATATTGCATATTTAGTATCCTGATTCAACTATTCTAATAGTGCACATGATGATTGGGTAATTAATTCACCAACTAGAACTCTACATAGAGTATTGATACTAGTAACATAATTGAGGCTATGGTTCTGAGTTAATCATTCTGGGTGTATCATTCTGAACGTATGATTCTAAGCGTATCATTCTACACTAAGGGCTCTGAGTGTATGGCCCAAAGTTGACAATTCTGGGTTCATGATTCTAAGCATCATACTGAGAATATGGTTTTGTGCGTATTGTTTTATGCATATGATTTTGGGCTATGGTTTTAAGGGTGCGGATTAGGGTTATCACTTTGAGTGTGGGACCTGAAGCATATCATTTGAATGATATCATTTGAAGCATAAATGTCCAGTCCGACAATTGGGTTGATTGAGCAATTTGATTATTGACTAGTATAAGTTCTTTGCCAGTGATTGAAGTGGGCAACTGGGTTCTTTAAATGACATAGTAGCCTTGGTTTTAATGCTAAATTATGTAGGCTAGCGACTTGCGACTGAGATCACCCTCGCAGAGCCGGTCTCCTCATTAGGAGCTTACATTGTCCAGATTCCAGAAACCTAGTGGTAAATGCTATAACTAAATAGTAGTAAGTTTAAATATATTAGCAAGAGGAGACAACTCATCTGAATACATCAAAGGAGTAAAACAGTGTATTGAGTTGGGCTATGAATACCAAGTAGTGGAATAGTTCTATCCTAACACTAGATCTGTCTGATATTACATTCTGAATAGACTCAGAGTATCGAATTCTTGGTATTTCATATCTCAGACACAACAAATACTCAAAAAACAAGATACTAGTTCTGCTGATAGAATTTGTTAGCAAATATATGAATACAGGATATACTACTATCAGAGTTCTAACTTGACAGATTTATAACAAGTTCCAACAAAACAGTATCTATAGCCATACCACTGCAGAGTGAAATGCTCAAAGTGCTCTGCTTGCAAGTAACTCAAACTTCCTGGCTTATATGAATACCTTCTCTTCAATTCAGTAATGCAAAAGTCTCCTTCTTGAAAGTTACCGAGAATCCCCTTTGCAGCTCATCCACCTTTAACATCATGAGAGTCAAAGTGTGGCTTGGTAAAAACATTAACCAAGTAGGCTCAGAGAGTGAAAATTTCCTGGGTATTGGTTTTGAAGAACTTGGCTTTATTATCCGGACAATGTTGAACTAGTTCCTCATAACTTTGTTGACACTGTCCATCAACTGCACCAAGTAGTATTCATTGGGCTCAGGTTAATACGCCTAGCGATTTAAATGGACGACTTTGAACTGGCTTTTGATGAGCACCGATATCAGAAATATCAACACTTAACACACTTCCCTTGCTATGATGTGCTTGTTCCATCCAGATCTCCCAGTGGTAAACACCTGCTCGAGCCCACGGTGGCCAGTAGTGGTGAGGGTTCATAAGGAGCCACTTCTCATATTCCTTATGTCTGGTATCCTTTTGGAGTGCAGGCGGAACCATTTCGGCATACTCTTCAATGTTCCAGCAAACTCATCTGTAATGTATTGACCAATTTTGTTGCTGTATACAAGTTTCAGCCCCGATCCAAAGTGGACAAAAATCGTTGCCAAGTTCTTGTCTAACGCAATATAGAAACTATGTTCTCCGATATCGATTTTCTCAAACTCTTCACCCATCTTCTGGCTACTCACGAGAGTTGCCTGCCTTTGGGACAATGGGGGCCAAGGCTCCTCGTAGTCTACTGTGTGGAAGACTTCGATTACATTTCCTTTTTGTGTAATTCAGCATCTGTTAACCTTATTTCAACTTTTAAGACTTTGTTGGCAAACATACCTGTACTGCCGAATGTGTGCTTGAACACAGCTTGACCATTTTCTCAAGCTTCCTTAGCTTTCTCTATTAATTTGTAGGAGAGCTTTAGCTAATTGGTGAGGAGTTTTTCCGGCTTTCGATCAGAGGAGGTGGAGGATCCTAGCACTTCTTGACAACAGTTGAAAGGAACGTATTCAAGAGGGATAATATCGGTATCCTCAGGAGCTTTAACTTTCCACTTTTCTCCTTCAAGATCGTAGGGTGGTGACTTCAGCGTTCCTCCTTTGGTTCTCATCGGTACGAGCTTGTTGCTGGAATAGAACGCCATTTTGGTGTTGAAAATGGGAAATTCCATTCAGGAAGGATAATAAGAAAGAGCTACTGCTAAACACGGTACTATCTAGGCGAAGAAGTTCGATCAACAGCTTCTCTGGAGTACCTGATGTTTGGAGGATTGTTGGCTGACTGGAGCAGAGTTGATCCGGACAGTTGAGATAGCTGAGGGCTCATGGAAAGCAGATGGCTCAGTTTTCATGGAAGGAGATGGCAGCGCGCTCCAGCAAGGAGAAATAAAACCAAAATGGCCTCTCTTAACTTCTTTCACTTTCTACTTCTGTTACCATACCTTTGGAAAAAGAATTTCCTCATAGTTTGCCATTGCCAGACACTTTTGCCAAACTGCCCTCCTAGTCATTTTCACCCGCCGTAGCCTAGGATATTATTTTGAGAATAAAGCAAGTGTGATCTCATTCATATTCTACTTGTTGACGTTTTAATTTTTGAGCTTAAGATTTTTCTGTGCATTTGATTTTGGGCGTATGATTTTGGGCATATGATTTCAAATCAGCCTCGCCCAACTCCCCCCGCCGAGACACTCTTTGAGTTCATAACTATTTTATACTAAATTAACCTAGTTGAAACAGGACTTTTTCTTTTATTTCCCACCAGTTCCAGTACGCTTTCTGGTTGGAGCCCTAATGGCAGTATTAGCATCTCCCTGGCCCCTTCCCTGGAGTACTCTTTATACAGGAAGTGAATCAGCATTTCCCAGTTGGGTTTCCCCCTCCGAACAAACTTCTTCCTGATAGCCAGCTAAACATTCAATATGGCCAACATTTGGGTTTTCTGGTTCATCGTTACTTTCAAGATCACTCATTGCTTTTGAGAAAATCTGAGGCTCCTCGTATCCAGATCCTTCCCCTTCCTTAGTCTTTGCTGCAACATATATGTTAACAGCACTATCCCAAATTCCTTCATCATCGCTTGATTCTTCAGAGCCTGCCAATTAATCAACATTTTGGCTCTGAGACTGTGGAGGACTTGTATATCGAGTGTCAACCAATCCATGATCAGGGAGTATAGGCCTTGGCTCTCTTCCTAATGCTCATATGCACTCCAGATCAGCGAAAGACCATGCTGTGTCTTTCTTGTATTACTCATTATCATTGGAGATACAACCATTATCTGTCTCAGTATCTTCCTTCTTCATATCAACCCAACAACTGTAATTATCAAGTGCAGCTATTTCTTCAAGTGTTCTGCTTCCCGTTCGCTATCATTACCAACTAGCTCCTCGCGTAATTCTTCATGCTTGTAGGATTTCACCAGTATTGATACTCGAATTGTACTGCTTTTCAGTAGCAAGTGACGATACGGAATCACATCTCTTGCCACGCTAAGCACCCGCTCTACTCCAACACTACCTCCTCGGACTGCGAGAATACCCCTAGCCATTCAAGCAAAATTGGGGAATCTCCTAGCATTAACCTTCCACCACACCAGTATATTTTTCTCATAAAATATCCCAGCCATGCTATTCTGATGCATGGAATCTATGTATTCGGTCGTGAGTTCGGGAGGTTCAATCTCAGAATCGTTTTCGATGTAAGAAAGTGCCAAACTAACTGCAATTGCTCTCTCTCTTGATTCAGGAAGCTGTTTAGATTGACTGTTCAGACGGTTCCATGGAATTAGAGCATCAGGGTCCTCAGCGTTCATTGGTGCATAGTAAAGATTGTAATACGCTATGACCTCCTTTTTATATGACTTCTCATACACAGCCTCGCCACTGGTATCATCGAAATCCCATTCACGAAATGGATTAAGTTTGCAATATGAATTCAGGCAAGTGCCAATGCCGAACAAAAGACCTCTGGGGCTTTCTGTTTTACCATAGTAAGCAGCCGCCTTTAATTTGGCCTTCAGTAAACCTTCACGATTATCAACCTTCCCTTGCATTTGCTTCCGTTCAAACTTTGCAATTCGCATTTTCAAATGGTCAAAGATATCTTGATACATCTGAAAAACTCAATAAATTGTAACCCCACATGTTTTTGTCATCCACAATGTCTAAAACCATATGGGCTGAAGTACTTCCCAGATGTGTTCAACCTGCTTCCACTCTTCTGGGCTTGACCAGTGAGGCGAAAACCCAGGATAGGTTTATAACTAGTCCTTAGTAAATTCCTGTAGCCGTACAGATCTCTCCAACATATTTAGACTTGAGTTCCATCCTGTTTTAACATCATAGAGAAGTGTGGTTGGGATCTTGACCCTATCATTCTGTATTTCAATACAGTGTTGCCGTTGCTGAGGTGAAGCTCCAATTGCAATACTCATTGCCCGATGCTAGTGCACATACACCTTAATTAGCATTATCTCTGACTAACAATATCTCGTCTAGGAATGATGGGAGTATGAATCTGTGCATATGCATTTGTGCGTATGAATTGACATATATGTCCTAGGTATCAACATCAGGATCAGACAGCAAGGAAAATACCTTTTCTATCGTCTTGTGCAAGCCATTTTCTAATCTTGTAACCTTCTCGATATAATCCGCCTTAAAGCCATACGGCATATGACTATCTCTCAATTTGACCTTGATCCAACTCATAAATCCGCCAAGAATAAGGTGAATTTTAGGAGCCATACAGGGAATATGATTTTCAAATTGAGACCATTCAACTGATGATAAACTCCAGGCTTCGTTCAAGGCTTCCACAAGCGTTCGGTTATTACTTGCACTATCAGTAGGGCCACTAAGAATTCTATCCTGAATGCCATACTTGACGAGGACCGCATCAATTATGCCTACCATATTCGCCCCAGTATGAGACCCCATTATTTCCTCAAACTCTATCAGCAATTCTTCCATCTGCCAGCTATCAGAGATCCAATAAGCCACAATTGCCAGAAACAAAAGCTTGTTTGGCGAAGTCCAGGTATCGGCAGCAAGAGAAATCTTTCCCTCTGTTGGTAGACCAGTTCCAATATTGTCAACTGTAGAGTCGCCAAGCCTTTTCAAATGTCTTGTCAAGGTTGTTGGGCAGGGGATTTCAACGCCTGGAGGAAGGTACTTGAAGGTACAATGAAAGGCAAGGTTGTTTGAACAATTAAATGTGAGATTTGTTGCAAGGAAAGCCTTGAGATATTATTCTTCGTAATCATGTTGATTGAATCCTGCAGGTGTGCCAAGATCGATAATTCTACATTCATTCCCCATTTTAGTGCCTCTTTGCAAGAGCATCAAAACATCTGTACCGCCTGAACTTCCAGTCCTAGCATCAAATACATCAAACTTTCTGGATTTTTGACAAGCGGAGGATCTGTTGTGGTCATGCATCGAGCTAGTACCTGTGCCACTCTGATAAGCTATAACCTTTCTGCACATAATGCACATTACTCAGGGTGTTCCGATAATACAACCTAAATGGTCTGCACATGGTTGAATGTATTTCCACATCTCTGCTCCTCGAAGATCAGAGTTCCATATTATCTTCTTCTTTCCAGCATATTTTATAGTATATGCTATATCTCCTAGTGTTTCTTGCTACCACTCCATCCACCTCTCATGATAGTCTTCGGCATAGAGATAAAGGTTTCCAAATATCTTAAATGGATTTTTCTTGGCTGCTGGCAAAGGGGCCACTGCCGGATGGAGCATATCCTGAGCATGATCTTGGTTTCCAGGGGGTATTAAGACTGGATCGATGTGCAAGGGTCTTGTTGAACTTGAAAAGAGTGCTCAAGCCACACCAATCAGGGGTCTTGGAGTGGGTGTTACTGGGTCTTCGCTCCCGTATGGAATAGATTCAACAGAGAATAGGGATAAAGATGGACACAGTTAATGTGCAGGACTTTTGTCAAAAATTACAGAAAGGATGTACGGCTTCTTTCACCATTGGTGTACTAGTCCCGTTGGCTGCCTGTCACTGAAGATTCTGCTTGTATGAAAATTGAGTGGAGGCAATTTTGACCTTTCGTGTAGTAGAGGTCTTTAGACTGGGACTCATACTTTTTTATAAAAGAACTACCAAAGTGGCATTTGAACCAAGGATATAAGAAGCTGGCCTAGTTGTTAAGCCGAGCACTCCTGATGGCATGTATTCTGTGATTCAATTTCTGCACTTGCATATGTACCTTTGAGTATTGGTGCCTCTTCTTTGAATTGTGCATTTGATCATTGTGCTTGTGAATTGTGCATATGAATATTTGTGCATATATTTGTGCATATGAATATTTGTGCATACGGCTGTGCATAGTTGTATATGAATTATTTTTTCTGAATACCAGTTCACTACAGACCAGCTCGGCAGGAGCTACATGAATTGAGAATCCTGGTATTTGCCGGTGTAGCGGCTGTGCTTTGGGCCTATGACGGTCCAAATCCTGTATACAGTCAGTATACCCTATTAAGCTGCAATAAGGTGTAATCAAATTGAACCTTTATCTGAGTCAACTAATACTAATTGTGCGCTCTCATACAATGCCTTCCCCCCTGCACGGCAACCAAATCTTCCAATTGATCTTGAGCCTACCGGTACTACTTTCCCCGAAGCTATTTGAAAGATTGAAAGCTGGTTGAAGGGGAGAAACTGAGTGCTGGAATACAACGTAGCAGCCTGGCCTCTCAATGCCCTTTCGAGTGATGAAAGGTGATTCCTAATTATAATCCTTTTATATAAGTCAGACATTATCCAATATAATTATCCTCCTCTAACCACACTCCTAAAACTATCACACCAAGCCTATTACTAGTACTACCTACTTTTCAGTCTTTCTCTATTTACAGCTAAGGCAATGGCAACTATCTCAATTGTGGAAGTTCCAACACTGGACTTCCAGGCCAGGACATTTGGCCCTGACGAATCCATTACCCTTTACACTATTTCCTCTGGCAGAATGAAGGCCGGCTTCTTCTTCTGTGAGCCCTTTCTGCAGTCCATCTGAGTCTAGACTCAGATGCATGCCCCCTACTAGCACAGTTCATACTGATTGTAAGATATAGACAAGCCTTGGACTAATAGCCAGTCGCCACAGATAGTACGGCAGTACGACCTTAAGTTGTGTGGATCTGAGTGGGCAAATGGTGGGAATAGTGTCAAATTAGTTAGAGGCGGGTAGATTACTGAAATGTTGGAACTTGGGACTCAGGAATCCCGGGCTATCATACAGGCATTGGAGTTAGGGTACAAGATTAAGGGTCCTGTCTCGAGCTTAGAGATCTTTCAGCAGGGTGATTCAAGCCATTGTGTGATAAAGGGAAAAAGAACCTGGCGCTTAATTCCGGACTCAGATTCTTAACAATAGCTTCTGCATCCTGACTTTTCAGCCTTTCCACAAGGGATATGCTATTTGATTGTATTCTATCAAACATTGTATAGATTGGCTTAATATATAAGTGGCTGCCCTTGATGAAATCATTTTATAGTATTTCCCTACCACCAAACCTCTTTGTCCTAATACCGTAGCACTATCTCTCTACCTCTCTACATATCCATCATTCAATCACATCATGAACACAATTAGGAACACTATTTTCATTGGATAAACTATACCAGGTAATAGTGAGCTAGATATCGTTCCACTCCCGAGACTTCGTGCAACAGCGAATGCTCCAGCCGCCCATAGCTTCTTTGAAGCCAAGGGCTTTCCCCAAGACTCTCTAGACAACTACAGCGACCTGGGACCAACCTTGTTTTCACATTCTTATCTCTACTCTCTTTGCTGGAGTCATAAAGTGATACCCTCCTTCTGTAAGTCAAATACTCAGCAATATTCACACTTTGCTTATACAACTATCGGGCAGATATGATGGATTTTATGAAGGCTGGAATGCATACTCCAGTCTTGGGTCAGATGTATTGGTTGGGAGTCATGATACATGAGGACAAGTCGGAGAACATGGAGATGCAGCGGAAGGGGATGGTATCTGGGTTCTTGGACTGTGATGATGCAGAATAAGAAGGGATCCTTGCTGCCCTAGGGGCAGGAATTTATATCCATGCAACTGCGTATTCAATGAAAATGATGCGTAGTTGTAGTACGAGTTGTACTGTTGTTATGGGTCTAGTCCATTGTGAGATTGTGGATTCTGATTCTGATTCTGAGATAGAAGTCTACCCTGCAAACTGTCGAGATTAGCTTCTCCAAAGGAATATACTTGCTTGTTTTCTCACATATTTGGGTTTAAATTCCAATTAAACATAATCAGTACATGTCTTTAGACTTATGGTCTTGGATGTATGTTTTTCAGGGTATGACCATGGGCATGAAGTCGTACCTGGCCATATGGAGGGACAAAATACAAATAATCTTGGTGTGAAGCACGTGATTTACAGCAACCGAACAGATTTTGGTATAAAGAAATTTAGAAAATTTGAAGGAACATATAGAAGTGTGATGGATCGTTGAGATTAGGGAAAGCTTGGTAAGTGTATGTCTTGGGTATGCCACTTTGGGCTTATGGCTCTGGGCGTATGCTTTCGGCATATGCTTTGGGCGCATTCTTTGAGCTTATGGCTTTGGGCGTATGCTTTGGGCATATGGCTTTGGGAGTATGCTTTGTGCATATGCTTTGGGCATGTGACTTTGAGCTTATAGATTTGGGCGTATAGATTTAGGCCAAAGCAACTACTGCGATATACATCATTAGCAATGTTAATCTAGCCCAGGGCCTATTATTGTGAGAGATTGTTTCTAGCTTCTGGACTACTATCCCATTAATCTGCAAAGAGCAATCCAGCTCACCTAATCTTAGTACAAACACACATGGAGAATCTGTTTAGGAGCTAGTGACCATAACAAAAGATATTAAATTGTAAAGGAGTGTCAACTCTGGAAATTTAGGGCATAAAAAGAAGAAAATGTAGCATGCCGAGCAAAAATCCAAATAAGGGAAAGTAGCCAGATACTTGTCAGACATGAGAGAACAAGATATAGGCCAACTATGCATTCAAAGCAAGGAAATCATGATCAGGATACATGGGAAGGTGGGCAAAGTAAGAAGGAAACAAAGATAAGAAGAGCAAGACATATAAAACTTAGGTACAGGAGTAGGGAAGAAAACTAGGAGATGAGAGGAGTAGAAATAGGGGGGAGTAGAAACTCTTAATCCTCAGGCTCCTTTTTCACACAGTGAGGGAATTGCTGGAGAGACAGGTTGAGAAGAGCTTGTCTATCCATCTCGCGATCAATTCTATCCATCTCTTCACAGTCAATTCCTTGTTTCTCAGTGTCTTCCCTAGCACCTGCCTCAAGATCAATGATAAGACAAGCGTTGCCAGCAAATAAGTGCTTTCTCATGGTGACGATATGTTGAATGCTGTCCTGTTGATCTTCCAGGCTTGTGAAGAAATCCTTGGGGGTTATAGCCCGCCCAAGCAGCCTCTCTCTAATCTCTCAAGTGCTAGCACAGAAACGGCTTTCTGCCACCTGGCCGTAAGGCCAACTGGAGGAAGATGCAGAGTCAGGACAATCAGGGTCCTGCCTCGTCCTTCCCAAACCTGAGTCAGAGGTTTCCCCTGCCTCTATCATATTGACGTCACCACCCTGGAAGCTACTAAGTGTGTGAGGAGTCCTGCCATGCTCCTCCGCCGCCTCCTCCAGGTACTCGTCGTCGTCGTCGCCGTCGTCCTCATTCTCATCCTCTTTTTTTTTTCTTTTTTTTCTTTTTTCTTTTTTTGAATCAAGTATATTCAGTTACAAGCACCGAGGCCCGAAAACTACATGCAGCTATAGATATGGCAGAAAAAAGCCCCACAATCCAACCCGGCGCCCGTTGAAAAAGCCATCATCCCAAGACCCTCTGGTGTGGGCCCACCGGCACGATCCGTTGAACAAGAGAGAAATACAGAGCCCGCTAAGCAGACGACAAAGCAGATCTCCAAAACCCCACAAGCAGAAAACAACAGGAAAACCACTTGCCGTAACCTCCTCCCCCCAAAAAAATCAAAAACCCTGCCTAAGCAGCACAACAAGGAGTGAAACGTCTAACCAATACAAAACGAAAGGAAAGACAAACAAGAAAACCCATGAGAAAGAAAACCCAAACGCAATATAGAATAGAAGCCTAAACTAACGATCGCAAATGGGGACCGGCCATCACAATGGGTCGAAAACGAGTGGCAATTATAACACAAAAGAAACCGGAGGCAATTACATCGATCTAACGCATTGAGTTCAAGTTAGCCAAAGGACGTAGTGAAATACCATGAACTGCCTTAACAGAGGAGAGCGACCATGGGCAATCATGTGGGCGAGTGGAGCCACCTGGCAGTAAGCATGCCAGCTAAAGGGAGGAACCGGAGGCAATGGTGTAAGCAGAGGGTGTCGGTGGGACATGGAGGTGGCTGCAACCGAGCCACAAAACGAAACATGAGGACGAGGGGAGGGGGTGGAGTGCTAAACAACTCGCTAGATACATCCTACAAACAAGCCATGCCCAAATGTTTTCCAACCATGAGATGAGGGCGGTGTATCTCGAAGTTACTGACCAAAGCTTTCCCCAGTGACGGACGAGCCAGCGACCAAGGAATTACTTCCACTGAGGTCCGGATACCATAACACCAACCGTAAACATAGAAAGAAGTAAAGAGGACTGTGGGCAATCACTAAGCGAGGCTTGCGAAAGTGTGACGGGGGGAGAGGACGAGAAGGGCCTTTAAACAACCCATAGGACAATGCTTTCTCAAAACGAGGGCATAGTAGAGGAAGAAGAAGGGAGTGTCGTCACCCTCCTAGGCAATGAGGTCATCAAAGGAGACGAGAGGATGAGGGTGGAGTTGACGTTGATTTCTCATGATGTTGAGATTTCAATCACCGGCGGTGTAGAGGAGATCGTTCATGCCTCATTCTCATCCTCGTAGGTCTCCTCTTCCCCGTAGACTTCATCAGAATCCTCCCAGCCTTGGCTATTCTCCTCATCAGACTGGTACAAGTCAATGAAATCGATATCTTCATCCTCTTCGTCCACCTCCCACTGTTCAGAGACCTCTGCATTGGGCAAAAGCCACTCAACTAGCTTAACCCAGTCAATCAAAGATCTACCCTTTTCGTCAAGCTCATCCTCTTGGACCGTCATATCCAAATCCCCATCCATATCATCCACAGTCAACCGGTATTCAGAAGTACTGTCTTCTCCGCCAGTAGGAATTGAGAGATCTGTTTGTGCTAAACAAGTCTGAATATTAGTAAGTGCATCCTAAGCCAACTAGACAGAATTTAAAAATTACTTACTTGGTTGTGGATTATTAGCACCAGAGTTTCGCCTCCCCATTCTTATCTTAAACCTGGTGCGCCCCGAGATAGGCTCCCTCTTGCTACCACTCACAAAGGTAGCTGCCCTCCGGAACCCCAAAGCTGGTCCAAGACTAGAACCGACCGAAAATCCCACGGCCCCACACATTGTGAATGTATGACTTTGCCCCCAACAAGTTAGAGGGTTGGGGGGAGCAGTTGAAGGGGAAGGAGGAGGAGGCAGCTGCACAGACCTCATCGACGAAATTCTCGATTGGTTAGTTACACAATCTAGCAGGCTCTTCATTCAAGCCACAGGCCCCAATTTTGGGGAAGGATTCACAGATGGAGGTGGTGAATTAGGCAGGGTATCAACTTCGATAGGAATTGGTGGGTTGGCAAGTGGGGAGCCAGTCTCACTAAACTGGTTTAGATAGTATCGGCACCAATCCGGAAAGATTGCCTGACACTCCTGCTCTAGGACCGTGTTCTCTTCCGCAATCATCTCCCAATCCACCTCGGTTTAGTTCTGATCTTTGAGCGCCTGGTACTCATCATATCTTCTCACGAATTCAGGATGTTGTTTTAGGTGATTTCCTTAGTTTGCCCGCGCATATTTGAAGGCAGTTTCCAAAGGATTGAGGCTCGCCCTATGCTCATTCTGGCGGTCGTTTCAGGATTAACTCAGTGGGCTAAAGCGCCTGCCGGAAGGGGTCTCTCCACTTATAATGGGAAGCCATTTCTTAGGGAAGTGGGTATTCTATTCAGCGCAGTTAGTTTGGGCCTATGATTTTGGGCCTAGGATTTAGGGCTTATGATTTAGGGCTTATGATTTTGGGGGTATGATTCGGATGTAATGTAGGGGCAAATAAAGGAATGCCAAATGCAAAGATGATGACTAACTTACAATTGGTTGTTGTGTGACAGCTTATATGCACTGCAGCTTTTGTCCTAGGCTCTATCCAGTCTGGCCAGGACCAGAGGGGAGGCAGCTAGGGTGGGACAGGTATGAGAGAGGAGCATATAGAAACAGCAGCAGGACAAGAGAAATAGGTGTTTCTTCCTCTTTCCCATGTTTTTAACGGCCAAGTATGCTTCGCTGATATGTGAAAAGAAGGAAGTGCGATTAAGGTTGAAGAGCAGAGCGGCTTCTATGTTGTGTTAATTGAGGGAGCATGGAGAGGAAGAAGATGAGAGGGTGGTGAGAAAGAAGGGGCAGTTTGGCCTCTCTTAAAAGCAAAAAGTGGGTCTAAGTTAACCTCTTGAAAACATCATTACAGTCAACCGGAAGTCACGCTTCGAGCGCTCCCCTACAACACAGGACTAACCATGAGGCCTAGCAAGCAACTGGTTAGTATGAATGACTCTCCGATTCAAGTCCGCTGCTAACTTTCCCCCCAGTCATAGAAAACATATCATGGAAGCAAACTGTGTGTTTGATATTCTCACTCAAGAGGTTTGGCATACTATAGGTTCTTTTCATGGTTGTGATTGTACACTTGATACCCAAACCAGGAATGTATAATATCCTGGAAAATATACTACCTTTCTTACGCAATTTTCTAGGGATTGGTATAAGGAAGGAATTGTACAAGGTGTGTTTCAGTAGACTTTAGGTTAGAGTCTTACTTGACTTTGATCATTGTACAATTCAAGTGTACATATATACCCACTCTCTATGAACCATACCTCTAGTGTACATATTGACTAGACATCATGAATCAATCTACAGGGGGTCGTTGCCAGTGAACTATATGACGAGGCGGCTTGAAAGGTACAGGTCATGAAATCGCTCACTCTCCTTATTCCAATCAGTATAAAATATCTCTCTACCTCCATCTCCCCTAACACACATCTTCCTCTTAGCAAGTCCTAATATCATGAGTCAGCTACTAGGAAAGCAATAGGTCTATACCCATAGGCACAAATCCTTATACGCACAAATCCACATATGCACAAATCTGCATATGCACAAATCTAGATTCACCCAGTCACAAGCTCAGACACCTCCGTTCTTTCTCTGTCAAACTCTCAGAAGCAAACACAACCTCCCATATTTCCGGTTAACCTCCTTCCTTCTCTTCACACTCTTTTCCATTAAACAAAACAAAAAAACCCCTGCTCAATGCCTCCCAAGCTTCACACAAATCAGAGTATCTTGGGCAGCAAAGGTGGTGGCAGTTGGGGGGCCACAACCAGGCATCTTGGTCAGAAGAGAGCGGGGAGAGTTGTTGATGGGGTAAAGCGGCTGGCACAGTATCCTAGTGGCAGGGTCGCAATGGCGGAGATTGTGAAGTACTGCCAGGATGAGGAATACCTTATCCCTAAGGCCCCCTTCTATCTTCTTTGCCAAGAGATTGTGGCAAGTTTGACACTGGAGCAACAATTCCGCTGGCAGAGGTCTGCCATTGAATGCCTTCAGGTTGCGGCGGAGGAGTTCTTGTCATGAGTATGACAGGTAAATTGAATTCCTATCCTAACATAATTATCTAATTTGCTCCTTAATTACCTATAGCTGGTGCTTTGGATGCGGAACATGCTGGTCCCGTTACCCTTATGGTTCAGGACCTTAGGCTAGTTAACAATGTCATCCTCGTCATGGCTGGGATGCCTGATCTGGCTACACAGGAAGAGAATAGACACAATGAGGATCAGGATGACGGCTCACCACCACCCCCCTCCCGGACACGCACCACCACCACCTACCCCTCCCCCTTCTGCTCCCCCACCTCCAGGAAATGATAGTGATAGCGACGATAGCGCCCACAGTGACAACTCTCGCCCTGCTGTGCGCCGTCTCTTGTTTAGTGGCGCTGCCATTGCTAGTAGAGCTGGTGGCAGTACTAGTATGGGGGCTGCTAGCACTGTTGGTGGTGGAGGAAATCCAGGAAGGAATAGAGGGGCAGTGACAGGAGGCAGCAGGGGTCAGTAGGGGCGGTGCTGGGATAACTGGTGCAGGAGGTAGCGGGGGAGGCAATAGGAGTGGGAATGATGGCTCTGGAGGAGGCAATATGGGAGGGGCTGCTCAGGCTGCTGGGAGTGCTGCTAGGGGTGCTGCAAGAGGCAATACTTCACATAGTGGTGGAGAAGAGCCATCTGGAACTGGTGGCAGGGGTAATGCCCCAAGCACTGCAGTTCAGCCATCTGGTTCACTTGGTTGGACTACAAGTAGGGAAGTCCGTCGGAGGGCCGGCAGCATTAGTGGGACTGGTTGGACTGGTACGATCCGGACCTGGTCTGGGGGTGGTGGTAGCAGGTCAGGAGCTCGGCCTAGTGGGAGTAGTGGGGCATAAGCATGTCTAGGGATTATCTTTACTTTCTGTTGTTCAATTAACTCTTGTTTTCAACGACAATGACCTTCTCTTTAAATGTTTTCTATCTAGTTATTTTCTCTGGCCTTCATGAAGGGGGCTTGGTATTTTATCTCTTCTGCTCCATGAATGTAACTCTGGCAAAACTATATTTTATAGGACCCTGATGATGCATATAAATAGACAATCAACCCTAACCTTAACCTGAGCCCTGTGATTGACTCTGTAGAGATACTAACTACTCACATATAGCGTATGTTTGGGCATATGATTCTTGGCGTATGATTTTGGGCGTAAGATTCTCGGCATATGATTTTAGCCATAGAGACTCGGACTAGCACGACTGCTTTGGCAGCGTAAATACTAGATGAATAGAGACTGGCACTGGAACATCTAGAATCCCCATCTTGAAATAAATGGAAACTAGGGTACACAAGAGTAAGCAGCAAAATAGGGAATAGTTTAAAGGTTGGAGGTCAATTGAACCAGAATAGGAGAAGAAAGAAGCTGGAAGCTGCAGTGGGGAATTGCAGAAATATCGGGCCCTGGACAGGGAACAATAATTTACAGGGGGCCGTTCGGGGC
>QOVD01001331.1:10675-43047 GCA_003521225.1 Tuber microsphaerosporum | reverse complement strand
TTCCCTCTCCTCCTTCTTTGCCTTCCCTCCATCTCTCTTTCTCCCCCCCCATTCCATTCCCTCCTACTCCCGCCTGCACCTTTCTTTTTCACTACAGCTTTCTCGCAATTCTTCAATTGCTGTCACTATTTGACTTTCATTTGTTTCTCTCCGTAAATTTACTTTCACCCTGCTTACCACCCTTCCCCCAATGTCAGAGTTCACCACCCCCACCAAGGAGGCAAACGTTCTTCCCCTGCAGGAGGCGTCTCCGATTTACCCTACGTCTTATAATCGCACTCTTACCGCAATCACTTCTGCATTTACAAACATTATGGCTCCTCACGCAAACGAATTTCCCGATGGCCGTGGTGCCAATTCTGCTGCCTCCAACGAATTGTTCACTGTCCGCTCCCCGAATGTCATCTATAGCGATGATGCCATCAAGTCCACTTACACTTACCGTACTACTAAAGTCACCAAGGCTGGCAACAAGTATGTCGCAGAGCCTCTCGAGACTGTATACGATTTCAATGTCCAGCGTAAAGTTGGCAAGGTGGGGCTCATGCTCGTGGGATGGGGCGGTAACAATGGAACCACTGTTACTGCCGGTATTATCGCCAACCGTGATGGCTTGACCTGGGAAACACGCGAGGGCCCTAGGTGTGCAAACTATTACGGTTCCGTTATCATGGGATCTACTATTAAATTGGGCAACGAGGCTGAAACTGGGAAGGAGATCCATATTCCTTTCCATGACATCCTCCCGATGGTTCATCCGAATGATCTCGTCCTTGGCGGGTGGGATATCAGTGGCATGAATCTTGCCGATGCTATGGATCGTGCGGCTGTTCTCGAACCCGATCTTAAGCGTCAGGTGAAGAGGCAAATGCAGAACATGGTTCCATTGCCCAGTGTTTACTACCCTGACTTCATTGCGGCCAATCAGGAGGATCGTGCCGATAATGTTTTGAAGGGTACAAAGGAGGAACATGTCGAGAAGATCCGCAGTGATATTCGGTAAGCAGAATATAATATCCTTTGAGAAATTATGTTGGTAATGCTGACTCTTGCTTCCTACTAGTAACTTCAAGGCAGAGAAGGACCTCGACAAGGTTATCGTTCTTTGGACCGCCAACACCGAACGTTACGCAGAGATCATTCCCGGGGTCAATGACACTGCTCAGAATCTTCTTGCCGCCGTCAAGGCTGGCCACGATGAAGTTGCACCATCTACTATCTTTGCTATCGCTTGTATCCAGGAAGGTGTCCCTTTCATCAACGGTTCTCCCCAGAATACGTTTGTTCCGGGTGCAATTGAGCTTGCCGAGCAACACAAGTCTTTCATCGGCGGCGACGATTTCAAGTCCGGCCAAACTAAGATGAAGTCTGCGTTGGTCGATTTCCTTGTCAATGCCGGTATCAAACTTACTTCTATTGCCTCCTACAACCATCTAGGAAACAACGGTATGCTCACCCCTACCCTTTCTTTTGAGCGCTGCTAACTCGTGGCAGATGGGAGAAATTTGAGCGAGCAGAAGACCTTCCGAAGCAAGGAGATTAGTAAGAGCAATGTTGTCGATGACATGGTGGAGGCCAACTCCGTTTTGTATGAGAAGGGAGAACATCCTGATCATACTGTAGTTATCAAGTACATGCCTGCCGTTGGAGATTCCAAGCGTGCATTGGATGAGTACTACGGCGAAATTTTCTTGGGTGGTCACCAAACTATCTCGTAAGTGGCACCGTAAATTTCCCCACGTTTTCTGAGCCAGTAAACTTACAGTGATTCACAGCATGTCCAATGTTTGCGAGGATTCCCTCTTGGCGAGCCCGCTCATTATCGATCTCGCCCTTATCGCCGAACTCATGACTCGTATCACTTGGAAGTCTCATGCTTCTAATGGTGCTGCGACCAAGGATTACAGGGGCTTCCATAGTGTCCTCAGTATCTTGAGCTACATGCTGAAGGTAATTTATTTCGAATTGCTCTTTTTCCCCAGTGAACCCACAACTGACCCTTCTTCTTTAGGCCCCCTGCACACCCCCTGGAACTCCTGTCATCAATTCTCTCGCCAAACAACGTGCGGCTATGTCTAACATTTTCCGTGCCTGTGTTGGGCTAGACCCTGAGTCCGACATGACCTTGGAGCACAAGCTTTTCGCTTAGGCCTTTGGGAATACTAATTGAGCCGGGAATAGTTTTTAGTTCTGTGTAGCGTAGCTTGAAGGTGATCTATGGCGTTGTTTGAATTAGTCTCCTTTTCCGTTGCTTTCGTGCGCATGTCCCTTTGGCCAATTCTGTTTTCTGTTTCCGTATTTGAGCCATAAGGCCTAGCCTTTCGTTTAGAATAAAATTCATTCACACGAATCCATTGTTTTAGTGACCTAAGTTGAGTGAACTTCGTAATCGATGCAAACGGCGCTTTGATTAGAAGCGTACAAACCAGAAGCAGTCCTTAACCAGTGAAATCCAGCCCCTTGTATAGATACCACCCTAGAAATTTATGCACACTTTCCCTATAAAACTGTATACTCTGGATACCTATTGGTGCTAGGTATGAAGCATTTAAATACAAGGATCACAAACTTATATGGCAAATTAACTGCGTACACTTAGGTGGCCATACTAAATCCAGGCACGGGTTTTAGCATACTTCTTACAGGATACTTGTACGATCTCGTCGACAGCTAAGCCAGTTTGTCGGCTAGGCAAGCGCTGGGGCTTCCAAATTCTGTCTACTGCCCAGAGGTTTGGGAAGATGGGGAGCTTAGTTGGTATATATGCGGGAAACCACGTATTATATTGGGCTAACCTCTTCCCCCCTTGCCGTCAAGGTTTAAGGTTTGCCAAAGTGAGGGAAACACCCCAAACATAAATACTCACTCGAAAATTTCCGAACACTTGTCACATTCCTTTTCTTCTCATTCCTTAGGTACGAGGTACGAGGTGGTGGACTGCTCGTGTATAGGATACCGGTATCGTAGAAAAAATAAAAACAAAAATTTAATAAAAACAGGTATAATCGGAAAAAGGGAATACCATAAGAACCCGAATGGAAGAAAATGTACTAGGGCGTTAGATTTGCCCTTCTCGGCTACCGTAAGAACTCGAATAATCGGACCATGTGCTAGGACGTTGGACTTGCCTCTCTTAGTAAGGTCTGGTGTTTTTTCTTTTTATTTTGTCTCGCGGGGGCAGATTTTTGGTGTGTTTTTCGCCCCTTTTCCAGAGGAGGAAATTTCGGACTACATAGCACATGGTCCAATTATTCGAGTTCTTACGGTACACGCAGGGAAAACACTGAAAACACAGCTCTCAGCTGAGATAAAACGAGGGGACTATGCATGGCTACTTACTGGGAAGGGCAACCATAATGCAACGCCGTGGCACATTTTTCTTCTACTCGAACTTTTTTTTACCTGTCCAGTGGAACCTAAGTACCGGTACAAGTATCTGGCAAGAAAAACCCGAACACAGGGGGGGGGATCCTGGGAGCTGAATTTTGTATGGGGTGCTCGGATGCCCACAGACAGTCCGCCATACAAAATCGTGACCCCTGTGTTCTGGTTCTTCATGGCGGGGAGTTGTAGTTGAACTTTCTAGATGATAAAAAAAACTCGATTCTTGATCATTACCCCCTCAGCTCCCTATCATACAGGGCAATTATGAGATACTCGGTTAGGGGGGCTAATTCGTAAACACCTTCGTATCATGTTAGTTAAGCCCCTATAGATACTCCGCAAGGAATCTTAAGTTCACTGAAATTCTCTTTTGTGATCAATTGGTTTAGCTGCATATCAAAAACGACCATTTATTGGAAATCTTCGCAGACTAACTCTAGCATCCGAGCACTGTCAACCAGGAGACTAAGGAATGCTCCCATAGCGACTCCCTAGCCCCCTCCCCCGGGTTTTTGCTGAGGGTAGAGTCTTGAACGGGACAACCGTCACGACGTGGCAGCTGTCGCTTCCGGTTTATCTCTCGCTAAACTGTACCAGTGCTCGAGTAATTGAGAGCGGGGAAGGTCATAACGAGCCTACTCGAGTAGGAGCAAACCAAAAGTGACTACATACTGCTCCGTCGAGACGGTTGCCCTAAGTAAAAACTCAGAGAGAGATTAGCCCAAGGACCTTAGAGATCATTGGCTGTATCTATTTCGTAAAAGTGGGATTGGAGATAAGGGCAGCCGGACCAACTAGAGAGCAAGGAGACCTCCAAAATCGCCACATATTGGAGAGTTTGCGCGACCAGTAGAGGTTATTAATAGTGTTGCGAGGGGTACCCGCTGGCATTCCAGAGCTCATGACACCCCCGATAAATGTTGAGCTTCAGAAGTTCAGTCCGTTCAACAGGTCATACAGTCTCCAATTCCCAAGTATCTTGAAACCACTCTTGATAAAATTATTCTTAAGCAGCAGGGCTACAAAATCACACCTCATGAAGGCATAGAGGTATGGCCGATATCGGCATTTAGAGTCTTCAATTCCAAGTCCAATTTCGTGGTTTTTACACCTCGACTAGGTCGGATCAAGAAACCAGGTCGCCAGGCATTGTTATTAACTTATGTTAACACCACCCAGGCTTTTCTGCGCAAACCCTCTATCAAGAAAATGGAGAAGGGTAATTGGATAGATCCTCCTTGGGGCCTCGTGTGCGATATGGACGAGGTGGAAGGTATATAAGGGTGAGGCCTGCTCACCTTCTCCCGCACCCTCGAGTCCTACATTCCATCCCGAAAATATCTTACACCCGCACGCGATTCGTACCCAAGGCCAAAATGTTCGGGGTAAGCCTCCTTCCTCCCTTGTGCCAATGCTTGTGGATATTTTTAGAAAACTACATTAACTGGCTTTGCCTCATACTATGTTCCTAGGCCTACGAGTTTGTCTTGATAGGTGATTTTATTTGGCTTGTTAGTAATTTTGAGGTAGCTTTCCGAGGGGTATGGAATAGGGAAGGGTTGTCGGATCACTGAGGGGTAAGAAGGTGTAGGGTAGGGTGTGGAGCTGCGGTAGTGGGATGGGCGGTTGGGTTGTGCGATGTAGACACTTGCAAAATACCGCTCAATGGACAGCTTTCGAAGGACGTGATTGAACCTGCGATGAATGTCACTTGCCGGACGTATCTGATATTAATCGTAGAGAATGGCAAGGCAAAAGGTGACGGCTCTTTCACGGTTAGTTGCATCGTTGAAATAAATGACAAAAGGCTCGCGGAAACGGGACCCTGCTGTACAAGTAAGTATTTTTGATGCTATCCCAAAAAAAGGGACAGTCCACGCAACTGAGCATGTCTATTTGACCACACTTTCTTTGTGATGGTATAATAATCCGAGTAGTAGAGCTTTGTAATGAGGAGCGCAAGTAATAGGAAGCGCAGTACTATGGAGGAGCACACCTGGGCATGTAATGATGTATAGGGCATGAACGGAGAGATAGGGCTCTACATGTATGAGCAAAGCTTTCACTAGATAAGGGATCCTTAGCTGGCGACCTCCATAGAAGAGCATACACACCTCAACCTTTATCAGCAAAGAATGAGCCCACATCTAGTACATCAGCCCTGTATTCAGAAGCAATAGATGCCTGATCTCTATCCTGTGTATCTCGTGTATCCTGTACTCAGTTGCTATACACCTTGGTTTTCCTAGCATTCTGGTGCACTTAACAATTCTACACTATATCTGGATGCTACATAACTAACCACCTCCACTTTCAGACTCTGAGGCTATTCTAGGGTCTGCGACCTTGAGAATATCTTTTTAACCCTCTCTTCAGAAAGGAAAAGCAGGGGTAGCTAGATGTGACTGGATGGAATGTGATTAGTTACTTCTGGTAGGAAAACTACTATTTTCTTTAGTATTTTGAGTGTGTGGGGCATGTTAGGCCCTTGTCAGATCCCGCAGGGGTATTTTGAGAGTTTTCCGTAAACTTTAAAGAAGGCATATAGTGACTAATCTTTTTTTATAAAACATTGGTAAACACGTGATAAAATTACCGGTATTCTATTTCCTGGATAAGGTAGATGTCCATTTTGTCTTGGCTTTCCATGTTGTTGAAAGTTGATTGCAAATCTATTGAGACCAAGTTTTTGGTTTCAATAAGTTCAGCAGATGAAAATTTAATACAAAAAAAAATAGAAGATTGGTATTTTGGATTAGACTTATTATACGGGTGCCGTAAAACCTCTTAAAATCCACCATCTCCGAGAGTCTCTAACTCTAGATTCTAAGTCAAAACATCCAGAGGAGGATTAGTGCTTTCTCATCGCAGTAAACGATTAGCCCTGGTGATACCTTCTTCCTTGGATCTCTCTCCCGGGTATTCATAATACTATAGAAACTCTTGATACAGTATTCGCTGCCTCCGTTAGCTCAGTTAGCTCGCTAATCTCGGGATTCAGGGACCAAAGTCCCCAGAAGGATTAGTGGTTTCCGGTACGATATCCTGGGACCTGGGTCAAAGGTTGCGTCAGATCTCATTAACTGGCTGTCGCAATCACTCTCGCTTGCACAGCTAAACCTACTTTGGGTTGGTCCTGCGATGTCCTCGAGTATGATACAGTGCCGTAAAACCTTCTGCGATTCGCCGTCTCGGTTAGGTCACTAAGCTCGGAATTCAGACAAAATTTCTTGAGAAGGATTCGTGCTTTCCTGATATATGATAGCTTGAGTTCTTTAGCACTGTCTGATCTCAGTTACTTGCCAAAATAAACCTTTCCTGGCTTATGACTTGATTAACAGGGATCCCCAGATTGTGAATTGCAAAGGGTTCTACGGTGCTCGAGTACCGGCGTCGGTATCGTTATGTCTTGCACCTGGAACTACAAACTTGGGACTCTAAAAATCGCTTTTTCAACCCCGGAGCAGAACGCGGTAATTATTCGGGTAGGAACGACAAAAACTGGAAAACTTATGACAAAACATCGGATGATCAATGGGGCGGCAGGTCCCTACCCAAGTATAATACACTAAATCACACTCCTCCACCGTCATAGGGGCAAAGTGGAAATTATATAAGGGCACAGCGTTCCCATCCTCCTGCCTGTCCCCCACCTCACCCCCGAGTCCTATCCCACCGATGACGGCGGAATCTCCCTTAGTTTATAAATAAATGAAATTGAACATCCCACCTCGGAAATACCCCTCATCTGCAGTTCGTACCCAAAGCCGAAATGCTAGGATTTAGTGAAGTCTGGGCCCCCTCCTCCCTTGTAGCAATCTCTAAGCTATGTTGACTGACCCTGTCTCATACTCTTTCCCTAGTTATACCACGCTTGCCTGATAACTGAAGCTGTTCTCGTTCTTTGCAATATCGAGTGGCTTTGCCGGGGGGCATGGAACAGGGAAGGGTTGCCCGATCACTGAGAAATAAGAATTCGTGGGGTGGGATGGGCTATTAGGCTGTGCGATAGATTGTGTAATATTAGAATTTAGGTCGTGCTTGTATATAGCAGTCCATTTTAAAAACGTCACGGCATAGCGAGTACTAGTATAGAGGTAAATTGTCAGAGGGACCGGGGTTTAAGGTGTCAAAGCTTCTTACTCTTCTAAACGTTATTTCTATTCATACCAAATTAAATATTTTCCACCCCTGGCCTTAATGAGAGCCAAGACGCCCCTGGCAGTCTCATCATTTGCCTCCACACTCTGCTCTCACGACACTTGAACCTTGTATCCTCTCCAAATTTAGATTCCTGTCCACAGAGGTCAAGTGCCAGCCAAGCTAGCAAAAATTGGGCAGTGTGCATTTGACAATTGATTCAGTCCCCCACCAGGACACACTCTTCTCTTTCTACTATCTCTTCAATGATTTTAATGGTAGTAATATTGGATATTCAGTAGTAGACTATCACTTAATCTATTTAGACTTAGAATCTGAATTTGAGACGACCAAGGATTACAGGGGCTTCCATAGTGTCCTCAGTATCTTGAGCTACACGCTGAAGGTAATTTATTTCGAATTGCTCTTTTTCCCCAGTGAACCCACAACTGACCTTTCTTCTTTAGGCCCCCTACACAACCCCTAGAACTCCTATCATCAATCCTCTCGCCAAACAACGTGCGGCCATGTCTAACATTTTCCGTGCCTGTGTTGGGCTAGACCCTGAGTCCGACATGACCTTGGAGCACAAGCTTTTCGCTTAGGCCTTTGGGAATACTAATTGAGCCGGGAATAGTTTTTAGTTCTGTGTAGCGTAGCCTGAAGGTGATCTATGGTGTTGTTTGAATTAGTCTCCTTTTCCGTTGCTTTCGTGCACATGCCCCTTTGGCCAATTCTGTTTTCTGTTTCCGTATTTGGGCCATAAGGCCTAGCCTTTCGTTTAGAATAAAATTCATTCACACGAATCCATTGTTTTAGTGACTTAAGTTGAGTGAAGTTCGTAATCTATGCAAACGGCGCTTTGATTAGAAGCGTACAAACCAGAAGCAGTCCTTAACCAGTGAACTCTAGCCCCTTGTATGGATACCATCCTAGAAATTTATGCACACTTCCCCTATAAAACTGTATCCTCTAGATGCCTGTAGGTGCTAGGTATGAAGGATTTAAATACAGGGATCACAAACTTATATGGCAAATTACCTGTGCACATTCAGGTGTCCATAGTAAATCCAGACACAGATTTTTGCATACTTCGTCCAGGATACTTGTGCGATATCGCCGACATTTAAGCCAGTTGGTCGGTTAGGCAAGTGTTGGAACTTCCAAACTGTCTACTGCCCCCAAGTTTGGGAGGATGGGAAGAGTCGTTGATATATATGCGGTAAGCCACATATCTCAGACCAACCCCCTCGCTCCATTGCCGTCAAGGTTCAAGGTTTGCCAAAGTGCTGGGAACGCCTCCCAGCATCATAGGCACTCACTCGAACCCCTTTGAACACCGCCTGTTGAAATTTGGCTTTCAGATATGCACTTTCTACGTACTAGAGTACGCAAATACCGGTCATTCTTCTCTAGTGCCGGTTTCCTACTCTCCGAGTTAGACTTACCTTATTTGCCCTTTTCTCTCTTGTTACTGCTCAAACAACCGACCAGATATGTAACTCTGTTCTCATTTGTTTCTCTTGACTTCTACTCTACTGCGAACATATGTTGCTATTTCCCTGCATAAATAGTGGGTCTTCCCAGCGGTCTAAGAAACAATCAAGTTCTTCAGTATTACTCGTTCGCACATATTTCCGGTATATAGCTTGCTCTTTGAACCGTTTTCCAACACCGCCATGATGGCCAGTCAACCTTTCAGACTGGGAGCAGGCTCTACTTTCCTTCCCTCTCATCCCATGCATGAGTAGTTCACTACCTCGTACCTCGTAGCTTGAGAATATTGTAAAAAATCTAAAAAGAAAAACTAGAATAATTGGGAACTGTGCTAAGGCATCCAGAATCCCACACTTTGGGTTATAGGAAGAAGCAGGGCTGAAATATCCCCATTCATCGCGCAATTGAGAGAAATGAAAGGGAAAGTGCCACAGAAATTACCATGGGAGGCAATTCTAAGATCCTAGTGAGATTTCTGATTATTCAAGGTCCTACAGTATCCTAGCCGTGTGTATATCTATCGATCTCTCTGACCTGGGTCGAGGGGGAATAGAGGGTACAAGGTAAATGGATTCCAGCCTTGCGAGCGTTGTGGCACGTTTTCGAGTGAGAGGGAGTGTGTTTGATAATTCTCGCTAGAGAGATGGAGTGTAGGATCACCAGTTGTCAAGTATAGAGAGGGACTGGGGACCTGGGGGTTGTTGTGAGATAACAAAGTAGCTTAATGAATGACTGAAGAGATAGGGAGTACACTGTCAGGAATTACGAATTGTATCTATAACTGCGGCTAATATACTAGTATATGGCCTATAACCGCTATCGGACTGACATATTATTGGGAATATCGGGGAGTATCCAGCATATTCTCCCACTGTCTTAACATGAGAGCATCAGAGCCATCGTCCCGGTTATTATTCCCGACCAGAATTACCTTCCGTCAGAGGGCTTCTATCATACATCAAGATTTCTTCCTTCGTGAGCCCGAGTTTTGATTGGTACTTGGGCTCCTGTGGGTAGGTCCCTAATTCAACCCCAGCGTAGCTTTAAGGGCCAATCATAGTATGCATGCTTCCTATTAGGGTTCATCCATTCTTTCGCCACTTCAGGATTTCATGTTATGATATTATGTGCCCTTGTTCAGTGCTACAAATATCTCTGGTATAATATAATCCACTGTCTCTGCCGGGCATCTAATCTTTATGCTCAGAGAGACAAAACCCTGAGAAGGAAATGTCATTTTTTCCCCTACATGGTTAAAGCCTGAGAATGCTAAGTTGTGTTAGGCCTTATTAACTAGTATGTTGACAATTCTGATAATCTGTTGAAGGTAAACCTATTGTGGATCAACTGCAGCAACCCTAGCCAATGCCCTGATAGTGGATTATGACAAGATTTTGCAGTAGCAAGGAATGGTGTTCATTTCTTCTATGCAGAAAATTAGCTCAATGGGAGCGGTGTTTGAGGGAAAGATGATGTGAATTACAATTTTTTGCTGGGCATTGACAAACCAGGGATCTCAATGCTTAGCTTAGCTAGAACTAAGCATCCAGAATCTCATAAGTGAGACAGCAGCTTTAACCTTTGACAAGTTGCCATTGAAATACTCCACAATTGAGCTGTTATGTCTCTCCTGAATACCTCTAATAGGCATTCCCGTATCTCTTCGTAAAAGTCTGATTAGAGCCAAGCACAGCTGAGTTAACAAGGGGGCAGGCAGGGCTCGAAATCACTACACTTAAAGCAAATAGCGAAGTGCTGTTGATCAGACCCTCCTTGGATCGAGTTCAACTTTCACGGGGAGACTTGGATATACCATAGCAAATCTAATCCCCTCATGTGTGATTGGGCTTAAGTTGAAATTATATAAGAGCGAGACCTCCTTGTCCTCCCCTGCACTCCCGAGTCCTACCTTCCATCCCGGAAATATCTTACACTTGCAGCTCGCACCTAAAGTTGCAATGTTAAGCGTAAGCCTCCTTCCTCTCTTGTGCCAGCCCCTGAGAATATTCTAAGAAACCAAATTGATCAACTTTACCTCATACTCAATCTAAGGGATCGAAATATCGTATTCGCTATATGCCTGGGTCTTTTTGTGTCTACCCAGCTTGCATGAGCTTCTCGGGAGGCATGGAACAGGGAAGGATTGAGTGACAAGAATTCATAGGGGACATTGCAAGTATGTTGTAGGACCTGAAGAACTATCCTCGAAGAACTCGCCTCTTTTTTGAATGATTTTCTCTTCTTGAGACGACAAGAAACAAAGCTGATGTTCCTGAACCTGTGTTAGTCTTGCTTGTGCCTTGTGCGCTAAAGGGAAACCGAATCTTCGGGTGTATTTCGTTTAGGATAATCTTTTTTTTTCTCCCCAAAGATTTTCTACTATCTACAGTCGTCCGAATTCAGTCACTTTTAAACTTCCCTCTTTTCCTTGTGGGGCATACCGGTATATTTAATCAATTCCCTTATTCTCGTTGCGCTGGACTCCTTGCTGTGCTGGATGGGGAGTGCCCTAATCTTGGAGCTAGTTATAGCAAGATGGGACTGTATTCAAGTATTGCTCATTGTATTACGTTACATATATAGGTTTTCGATGTCATGCTAAAGATATGAGCACTATGGCATCCTCCTCCCCGTTCACACATAGGAAAAAGGAATGCCATAAAAAGCTGAATAGAAAAAAATGTACTAGGGCGTTGGAATCGCCCTTCTCCGCCCCCGCAGAGAAAACACTGAGAACACAGCTCTCAGCTGAGACAAAACAAGGGGACTATGCATGGCTACTTACTATGAAGGGCAACCATAACACAACGCCGTGGCACATTGTTCTTCCACTCGAGTTTTTTCGGGTCCAGTAGAACCTAAGTACCGGTAGTAAAACTTTCTAGATGACAAAAAAAAACCCCGATTCTTGATCATTACCCCCTCGGATCCCTATCATACAGCGCAATTATGAGATACTCGGGTAGGGGGGTTAATCCGTAGACACCCTCGTGTTAGTTAGTTAAGCCACCATAGATACTCTTTCTAGTAAGCTAGGAATTGTAAAATTTACTGAAATTTTCCCCTGCGACCAATCGGCTTAGCTGCATATCAAAAACGACTATTCATTGGAAATATTCACAGACTAACCCTAGCATCCGAGCACCATCAACCGGGTGACTAAGAAATGCTCCCATAGTGACTCCCTAGCCATCCCCCGAGTTTCTGCAGAGGGTAGAGTCTTGAACGGGGTAACCGTCACGACAGGGTAGCAATCGTATCGCTTCCGGCTTACCTCTCTGTAAATTGTACCAGCGCTCGAGTAATTGAGGGCGGGGAAAAACATAGCGAGCCTAGGAGCAAACCAAAAGTAACTACTGTTCCGTCGAGATGGTTGCCCCAAGTAAAACTCACAGAGAGAAATCAGCCCAAGGGCCTCAGAGATCATTGACCGTATTTATTTTGTATAAGTCGGGCTGGAGATAGGGGCAGCCGGACCAACCGGAGGGCAAGGAGACCCCAAAATCGTCACATATTGGAGAGTTTGCGCAACCTGACCTAGGTGGGGGTATTAATAGTGTTGCGAGGGTCTTCAATTCAAGGTTCAATTTCGTGGTTTTTACACCTCGACCAGGTGGGATCAAGGAACCAGGTCGCCATGCGTTGTTAACTTATGATATGTCAACACCACCCAAGTCTATCTGCCCAAGCCCTCTATTAAGCAAAATATCGAAGGGTTGCTGGAGGGACAAGTTGGAAGTTATATAAGGGCGAGTGAGGCCTCCTCATCCTCTTGTTCACCCCCGGGTCCTACATTCCATCCCGAAAATATCTTACACCCGCAATTCGTACCCAAGGCCAAAATGTTTGGGGTAAGCCCCCTTTATCTCTTGTGCTTAGACTTGGGGATATTTTTAGGGAACTACATTGACTGGCTTTGCCTTATACTCTTTTCCTAGGCCTATGAGTTTGTCCTGATAGGTAATTTCATTTGGCTCGTTAGCAATTTTGAAGTAGCTTTCCGAGGGGTATGGAATAGGGAAGGGTTGCCTGATCACTGAGGGGACAAGAATTTGTAGAATGGAGCAGGAATTATGAGAGTTGTGGCTTGCTTTAACACAATGCCTTGATATTTTTTAGCGCAATTGTAAAATTACAAGAAAAAAAACCCCCAGCAGAAAAAAAGACCTCCCATGACCGCAAATATCCCAAATACAGCCGGCATCCCGGCGGCATGGGCCACCACAGGAACACCAAACGAAACTAGAAACGTCCCCCCCCAGTTTGCGACCAACGCAATTGATTGGGCTGCGCCCACGGCCCCTGGCCCAACCCGGCGCGAGGCGACCATCCACGGTAAAGGGCCGAGGCCCATGGAGAACGCCGAGACGAACAAGAGGGTGGCGGTGGCAGAAAGGATTGCCAATCCTTTGGAAATGCTCACGGTAAGTATAAGTGAGGAAATACCCATCATGAATATGGACGCCAAAAGCAAAAGCTTGTGGCTTATTCGGTCAAAGAGGGGAGATGCTGCCAAAGTCACCACCAAATTGACGGCCGAAATTCCCGCATTCAAATATTTTGCCGAATCCGGGAAAAGGTCATGTAAAATGGACACGCCGTAGAACACAACCGCATTGATACCTAACGTTTATAAAACCACAAGATTAGCGAAAGCTGTGGACAGAGTCGATGGGATCAAGGCATTACTCGAGTATAGAGGTATAAGTGATAAGATGGACAGGAGTATGGGTAACCCGAGAGCATATCTGTGCGTAACACCAACAACTGTAAAGTAGCGTAATATCTCAAGCTTGGCGGTACTTTTCCAGTTGAAGATGCACTGATAACATGTTCCTGAGTTGGCGCTACTATAACAGATATGTCCTCTGGCCACCCGTACCCATGTCCGTCTCATCACTAACCTCTATACCCGAGCACACGTCAACTTACCGGTAAGCTGTTGCGCCAACATCACGCCCACAACAATCATGAACCCCATGCGGTATTCGCGTTTGGTTACAAATTCTAGCAATCCGAGCTTGGTCTCAGGTTCGGAAGTGGGTGCGGCTTCGAGGAGAGGGGAATTTTCATCCACGGGCTCGGGGGCGGGTCCGGCTTCAAGGAGAGAGTCGTGTTCACCGACGGGCTCGGTATTATCAGTTCCCTCGGATTGTCCTAGTTGCCTAGCGTAAGTATCCTCTAAGAGCAAGGGTGTCTATGGTGGAGAAAACAAATAAAAGCTTACCAGCTAGTTGGCTTTGATAACCGGCAAGTTCTTCCTCGATGTCCGGGGTGCCACGAATCTTGATAAGCTGTCTTCTAGCCTGTTCGATATCTCCAGAGGCTACCAAAGATGATGGGGACTCGGGAACGAACAGCAGTGCAACGGTCTGAACCACACCGACTATCCCTCCAATAAGGAGAATGAGGCGCCACTGTTCGTTTTTTTCTGGAATAATGAAGACGATTAGAATTGAAGGAAACTGAAATATCGAGAATAGCAACTTACCAAAGAAAATTCCCAAAACCTGGGAGGACAAGATACCCAAATTGATGGATATTTGAGTGAGAGCCCCACTATAAAGGTTAGTTTTGGGTGTGCAACATTTGAAACTATGTTTGATAACTTACAATGCTCCTTTGTAGTTGGGAGGCGCGAGCTCGTTGATATAAATTGGCACAATAACTGCAGCAGAACCTGCAGCTATTCCACTGACGAATCTGCCAGTAATGAAAACAACGGCACCTTGTGCAACGGCCTTAAGGAACCCTCCGAGTCCGAACATCAAAGCAGTGCAAACGAGAACTTTCTTACGCCCGAGGGCGTTCATACCGGGGGTCGCAATAACGGAGCCAAGTAGACCTCCGATTGCCAAGATGCTGGACGCGAGGCCTAGATAAAGGGCGTTATTAGCTCATGAAAGAAAATAGGCCGAACACAAAATGAACTGCAGTCTTGGATAGGGCAACCATGACTTTTGGTTTACTTGTGGGCTCACAGTAATCTTCCAAGTCCGCAATCACAATTAACCTACTCGCGCGGCCGAATTGAAGCCAGAAACTTTGTATGAGAATTCCCATCTGAAATGTCCGGCTTCGGCCCGGCCACGCGAGTAGAGGTAAACAAGAAAGGGAAGATTGCTATGCAAGGCTCTAACAGTGAGGATTTGGGATCTTACCGAACTGGGCGGCAGTCAAATTCAAACTCTTCTCAATTGCCTTCTGGGGGGCATTGAGCTCAGCCTAGGTAAAAAAAAAAACGAAGTTAGAATAAACCCTAGATATCAATTGGTTTGGGGCCCGTACAAGGTTGAACCCAAAGAGAATTGTTCCGGCAACAAGGGCGGCAACGTACACGGCGAGGATAGCAGGCATGGTTTTCGAAGGATTGGGTAAATGAAGCTGAAATGAAAGCAGAATAAAGAGGTTAGCTTAATGACCCAATAGAAAAAAAATGAACTGAGAAAATGAACTCACAAAGATTTCGGAATGGATTGAGGAAATTGATTGAAGAAGAATGATTGTTGAGAAAAGAGTGGCAGTGATGGGGAAGAGAGGAAGGGATGGATGGATGAGAGGAAGAGAAGGGAAGAGGGGAAGAGGGGAAGAGGGGAAGAGAGGAAGAGAGGAAGAGAGGAAGAGAGGAAGAGAGGAAGAGAGGAAGAGGGGAAGAGGGGAAGAGGGGAAGAGGGGAAGAGAGGAAGCGAGGAAGCGAGGGGATTTGTTTGCCAAAGACTCACGACTGCGCGTCGTAAGTTCATCCCTATGTTTGCTCGCCGCGATGACGCACATATGCAGGTACCGGATCGTGAGGCTCTTCTGCGGCCGAAACAGGGTAGGAACTTATTAACCGGAACAGTCAGGGTATATTTTGTTGGTTAACCTTGAATAACTGTTCTATAACTTCTTGCCGGACCCTGGAATAAGGGTAGGGAACAATTAACCGGAACAATCAAGGAAATTGTTGGCAGGTTAACCATATATAACTGTTTCATAACTTCTTTTCGGACCTTGTGCTTGAGCTTGTTCTAAAAATTCCAATATCTCCATGAAAACTTCAGAGATCCATATGCTCCCTCGGTCAATGCGTTGGGGATCATCCATCCGATCATCTAGTAGAACCATAGTTCTCATTTGAGTGATGATTGGAAATATTTGGGGGCTGAAGTTGGACAATATTTTCTTAGCAAGCGCCCCGGCCACAAACGTCCCTCACCGTGGGGCTCTCAAGCCGAGGTGACAAGAACCGAGTCACGATGCAATGTGCATCGCGCCTATATCAGCGATTTCGGTTTACGGCAAGGATCTAGTTCTATGTCTGGTGTCTGAAATCGACCCCACCATGACCAAACCCAATAGCGAACGGGCCACAACAGCAACAAAGTTTTTCTCCAAAATACTCTGCCTACCGGTTGGCCTATTTAAAATGGCTACTTGTACTCTCTAATTCTACAAAATCTCTTCTCCTCCAATAAGGTGGGTGTTGGTGGAGGAGGGCAAGGGACATGGGAAAAAGGTGAACACACATACAAACTTATGCCAGAGCGCGGGCATTAGAGGGGAAAATAGGAAGATTTCAGGAAGATTTCAGATATTTGGCCTTTCCTCAACGTGGCATTTGCCCCCGTATCTAGGTATACTTCTTGCTTGGGACGAGTACTCAAGCACGAGACGGACAAAAGTGAACAAAGGTCAGTTTTTGGTGGCCAGCATCATACTCCAGTGCCGTAAAAACTCTGGAATGATCATCGTCAGATCATCAGCGAAAATCAGCCCCTCAGCCCGCGATAGGTTTACCGGTAGTTTGACGGGTTAAGATAATAGCGAATACTGATTAATGAGATCCAACACAATCTGGTGGGCGGGTCTGATCCTAGAGCCCGTCGTGTGTTTGTGCCCAAGAGATCTGGCTCAGGAAGTAACGAGATCCAGAAAGTAGCCTGCTTTAGCTGGAGACAGGCTACTGTACCGCTACCGGAATTTCAAACTAAGACCATTCTACCAATTTCTTGGGCGCTCTGACGAACAAAGGGATGTTGTCTCAGGGAAATCCTTCTTAAGAGCTTTTGTGTCTTAATTCGGAGACTGGAGGCCTGCCGGAGATCGCGAAGTGCAAGAGATCTGGCAGTATATCAAGGCACCTACTGGGAATGTGGGAAGTCTAACGATGAGCTACTGTGCTAGGCTACACGCTACTGAGGATTAGCTCAAGTCTTTATAGCGCGGGCATCAAAAACCGACGATCTTGTTCACCTTCCTCCGCTTAGTAACAGACACAGACAACAAAAGATTAGAGCGCCTTGGCATATTCAATTTGTACGGTTGCTCATTTTCTCCCGAATGGTCCCCCTGCTGTCCCAAACCAATACTCACTTTATCAAAAGCCAGGGTTATATAATTAAAGAGGGCTCGATTTTTAAGTAGTTTTTATGAAGAGTTTTTCCCCAGGGGCTTTGTTGTTGTTGGGGCACGCTTGTTTCTGGATTTGGTCGTGGTGATTGTCGATTCTAGACACCCGGCACCGTACCTGGCCGATTTACGTTTTCCCTGTTTCCCAACGTCTTCTTGGAGGCTCTCCGCCGCACGATCGAGGCTGGCATCTGACAGCTCCCACTCTCAAGTCGGACGCATCGCCACGATACCACACGATACAAGAAAAGAAACTCTACCCACTTTAAATTGCCCTCACTTTATCTGTATACCGTGAATTATAGACTCTCACACACTGACGCGCTGGCCACTCAGGGAATATCATTTTCAGGCTGATTTTCAGGAAGAAACCCAGAATCCAGGCTTGATTGAAAGGCCTGTTGTATCAGTGCATATCACAAAGAAGGTGGTTCCTCCCCCTCCCCTCCCCCCACTCGGGCTCGACGGTTCCACTTCGGCACGACGCGTCGAGTTCCGTCTAACAAAGACGCTAAGTCACAGCACACTACCGATTTGCCGCATGCAAAGAGCCGAAGACAGGGAAGTTGACGACAAGGACGATCGCGGCGGAGGAAGACCCGGTTTGCTTACCTCGACCTCGACCTCGACCAGCTTCAACACAATCGCGCCTACACAACGTCCTCCGTCGAAACGGAAGCGGGAAGACACCCATCACGAAGAAGGTGACGAGGGCGAGGACGAGCAAGAAGAAGATCAAGAAAAGGGGTTGCACGAAGAGATAATGCCACCATACAAAAGCAAAGTTAGAGTTCTTGAGGAGTATCATATCATTGGGTTTATATCTAGTGGTACCTATGGTAGAGTCTACAAAGCCAGAAGCAAACTACCTGGCAATACTAAGGAATACGCCATCAAAAAGTCAGGAGTTACTTTTCTCTACGTTTTCTAATTCAAATTGGCACTTGGTTAGGGGTGCGTGGCATCTTCGCTGCACACGATAGCTTACACTTCATGACACAGGTTTAAACCGGACAAGGAAGGTGAAGTTATTCAATACACTGGGATATCACAATCGGCATGCAGAGAAATGGCTGTAAGTACTTGGTTCCTCCTGGTGAATCTTATGAGCAACCCCTAATTTAACTAAGCAGCTCTGTAGCGAGCTAAGTCACGAGAATGTCATCCATCTCCATGAAATTATCCTTGAGGATAAGTGCATATATATGGTGTTTGAGTATGCTGAACACGATTTATTAGTGCGATACAAGCCCCCCCCATGCCACGATGGATCGATCTAACCAGGTGCCAGCAAATTGTACACTATCACTCCCACCCAGAACGGCGCCCGATACCGGAAGCCACCATCAAGTCTGTCCTCTGGCAACTACTTAATGGCGTGTCCTATCTACACCAGAACTGGGTTCTGCACCGCGATCTTAAACCTGCAAATATCATGGTCACAGCTGCTGGCGAAGTCAAGATTGGAGATTTGGGGCTAGCCCGGTTATTCTGGAAACCCCTTCAGAGCTTGTATACGGGTGACAAGGTGGTAGTAACCATTTGGTACCGAGCGCCTGAGTTACTTCTCGGAAGTAAACACTACACGGCTGCAATTGATCTCTGGGCTGTTGGGTGTATTTTTGCCGAGCTCTTGGCCTTGAGACCGATATTCAAAGGGGAAGAGGCCAAGATGGAAAAGAAGAGCACCGTTCCATTTCAGCGGAACCAGATGCAAAAGATAATCGAAATCCTGGGGACCCCCACCAGTAAGTTTCCTAGGGGCCTTGCGCCCAAAATACCTTAGGTTGTCACTATGAATATAGCGATATAGTACCATGTTTAAAAACCGGCTAACTCTCTGCCAGAGGAACGATGGCCTGCTGTTACCCAGCAGCCAGAATATAATCAACTCCAAGCCTTCAAGCAATACACAAACAACCTTGAAGCCTGGTATCACCAAATTGGGGCTACTAATGCTCTCGGATTTCAACTTTTGTCCGGTCTGTTAAATTACGACCCCACACAACGACTCACGGCACAAGCTGCTCTCGAACATCAATATTTTAGTGATGGCGCGAAGCTAACTTTGAAGTAAGATCCCGTATACCCCTTTGGGCAGAGCTCGCTTCTTGTCATATGGGTGTTGTTAAAACTAAGATTTACAATAGTGCATTTGAGGGTCAAAGTTTTGATTATCCTCATAGGAGAGTAAGTCAAGACGATAACGATATTTCCTTGCCTGGAACCAAAAGGAGCGGGCTTCCTGATGATTCATTAGGAGGCTCAAGGGCAAAGAGATTAAAGGAAGGCTAGGCTTCGATTTGAGAACCCAGGTACATGCTCTTGGAGTGGCGA
The DNA here is from genome assembly GCA_003521225.1 of Tuber microsphaerosporum. NCBI lineage: Eukaryota > Fungi > Ascomycota > Pezizomycetes > Pezizales > Tuberaceae > Tuber > Tuber microsphaerosporum. The sequence goes on along the minus strand of QOVD01001331.1, from coordinate 23,298 downwards.
ATTGGACGATTTATCCCAGCGTTTTGTAGTTTAGCATTAAATTTTTGATGTAATTGCATTCGTTTGATATTCTGTCGCGGATGTTAGAGCTGGCCCCACCGCGACAGTCGAATTAAAATAGCTTGACTGTACCTGTACAGTATGGATATTTGGAATACGGAAACGTCGATAGCTTTTCCAATCACAATATAATAGAGCACAGTGTCATAACTAGCTGTACGGGTATCAGTACTAATGTGGTATTTGTGTATTGGACCATACGGTATTTGCGTAAAGTCGAGGTGGGGAAGGGAAGAACAGGTACCGGTAGGCGAGAAGGGCTTTCCCGTTACTAAGAAGTCTGAGCTGCTACAGCAGGGTAAAGTGCTACGAGAAGTGTGGTAATCAGCCCGACACTACCGGTATGTTGGGCACCAGAATGCCAGGTAGGCGGCCACATATTCCGGTACTTGTGCTTGCATCCATTGTAGCAATAAGTGTTTGAAAATACGGCTATCGCTATACGGTAGTCATCCGGCTAGCGAGAATAAAAAACATCTAATTTTCGGACACCTTGGACCAGATACGAGTAGGATGTGATATCAGTATATAGACTACTCGAGCACTTGTGCTCGAGCAGCCGAGCTGAAGTTGGACAACCAAAGTGGCAATCTCGACCGTGATCTTAGTCAAACAAACGGGGTTCAATCGTGGATCTTGGGTATGACGTCGGTGAACCTGATGAGAAAGCCAAGACGATCACGTGAAACGGTGTTAGCTGACCGAGTCAAGGGTGCGAGATCTTCCAGTAAGAAGTTATGGGCAGTCAGTATTTGAGGTTAACCAAATATATCCTTGTCTGTTGGACGAAGGTTCCTTGATTACGGGCGTGATACTCGAGTATGATGGTGCGGGACGAGCATTCTAATTACCGGAATGAGACAAAAAGATTTTCTGATGCCTTCGAGAGATTTGTCACTCACGCCGCACTCCTTCCATAGCCGGTTTGCACCCGGAGCCTATTGGTGCCATATTTCCGGTTCGACTTCCATCTGGCCGTCTAGACCTACCCTTCTCACGCTGCTCCTCCTCCTCCAACAAACTTCCTTAAAAACCTCCCTCCATCCTCCCCTCCAGAAGCATAACTCAACGTCACCCGGTTGCTATCAATATCACTACGCCTTTCACAAAATAGAACACGAGAGACTTCCCTGCCCTACATAACAAGATTACCACTATGTCTTCTGCTACAACTTTCTATGATCTTGAGCCTCTTGATTCCAGAAATCAACCCTATAACTTCAGCCAGTTGAAAGGGAAGGTGGTTCTTATTGTCAACGTCGCTAGCAAGTATGTTATCTTCCTAGCCTATTCCCCCGAGTCTTCAATAAAATTACCCCGTTGCTAACGATGAATGGATAGATGCGGATTCACTCCTGTAGGTTTATTGAACTAGGGTTTATCTACTTGTCATACGGTCAAGCTTACTTACCGGACAATAGCAATACGAGGGACTTGAGAAGCTTTACGAGAAGTACAAAGACGAGGGACTCGAAGTGCTTGGTTTCCCATGTAACCAGTTCGGTGGTCAGGAACCAGGGACAGCCGAGGAGATTCAAAATGTAAGATGTTTTCTGACGTTTACAGATTGAACATGACGGCTCACTTACCCTTTCCAGTTTTGCATGTAGGATCCTGTGATATCGCCTCGCCTTCATCTTAGCCCAGTATTAACGACGATTTAAGGGTTAATTACGGTGTCAAATTCCCCGTTCTCGCCAAGATCGACGTCAATGGAGATGATGCTTCCCCAGTCTACAAGTACTATCTTTAACCTCCTTAGCAAAGGTCTTTCATGAACTGACAATATGGTATAGATGGCTTAAAAACGCGAAGGCGGGCCTTTTAGGAATAAAGCTCATGTAAGTATCCCAACCATATTGAGCTCTGTGTTCAAGGTAAATCAAATGCTAACTGCGTTTAGCAAATGGAACTACGGTAAAACATTATTCACGCCTTATACAAACATCTGATAATGTCTAATACTTGTATAGAGAAATTCCTCATTTCCAGGGAAGGAAGAGTGGTTGAGCGCTACGCCTCAACCACCAAGCCGGAATCGTTAGCCTCCGCTATTGAGAAGGAACTCAAACAGGATGCTCCCCCGAAAGCTGAATTGTAATCCAACTCGGGGATGACCCGCGGTAGTTTTTCTCTGCATTTGCGAGTTTTGCAACAGTACGATAGGCTCTAACAGTACGATAGGCTCTGATGGTAGGCTTAATAGCGATCGTGCGACGAATTTGTCGTTTAGTGAAGGGTGTTATACCTTGTCTTGTATTCTCTCTGGACAGGGTGGAATTATAGTCTATACATCGTTGTGGAATAGGAGAATTAGATATCGTGTCTTCATTTGTCTTTCTCACTCACCCACGGCAAATGATATACTGCCACAATGACTTCTTATGTTTCCCTTGTGCAATGCCTTAGAACCAGCCAAACCCAAGTCGATTTCTTTTGCGCCCAAGTTCGTACCGTACACAGTTGACAATACCACAAGGTCATGAAATCAAAACATTGTGACAAAAACCACCCATAAACCTCACAGCCCCCATCCTCGCAAGCCGGCATATCCGTTTCATGACCAAACGAAAGTTTTGCAAAATTTCCTATGTGTAGCAACCGCTTTCCATGGCCAAGATTTTTGAACACCTGTATGCGCACCCGGATACCTGACTCCGCACTCCGTCTCACAAATTCTTGTCCCCTTAGTGATCGGGCAGTCCTTCCCTGTTCCATACCTCCCGGAAGGCTAGTTCAGAGAGGCTAAGCATGAAAATAGCATCACATATACAGAATATGTCCAATCCCTAGGATATGAGTATGGGGTGAGGTCAGTCAATATAGTTTCTTAGAATGTTCTTGGGATTGGTACAAAAGGAGAAGGGGGGGGCTTACACTTAACATCTTGACTTTGCGACAAATTCCAAGTGTGAGATATTTTCCAGATAGGGCGCAGAATTTTGAGGGCAGGGGATGGGAAGTCCTCCTCTTATATAATTTCCACATTGCCCCTATCACGCACAAAGAACGTAATTTATGGTCATAATATATATTTTCATAAAAACTAGGCTTGCCCCTAGGAAGGTCTGTCTAGTCGCCCTTTGCTATTTGCTTAATATAGGGATTTGGGGGGTCTTCTTGCCTGGCGGGCCCTGTTGCCCTTAACTCCAATCCGGCTTTTACGAAAAAGATACTAGTGCAGTAAGGTCTATTCGAGGTACCCCGCTGCCGCCACGCACAACCTTTCCGTGCGGGAAGTATGATAGATAGGTAGAAAGGTAGATTTGTTATTGGCTAATGTGGTTTGTTGTACTCGAGTATTGGTACAAGCTAGGTGCTAGGACTGGCTTAGCTAGGATAAAATGATATATATAATTAGCCATGGATCCCTCCCAGGGGCTCTGCACTCCGGAATCCACAGACTCACCACATGGTAATTCGATATACTTTACCCTAACTAAACTTGTCCAGGCATATAGCTACATGACATGACCTCCCAACCGTCACGACATCGGTAATATACTTCCCTCCGAAAAGTCTTTGTAACTAGCTCGGCCTCCACAAGCATATTACACCAGGAACAACAACTATATGAATGGACCAGGGTGGTTACGAAGAGCTTTAAATGGGAGTGTGAATGTCCCAGGCTTGTCCCAGCCAGGAGGTATCCGGAAGTAAGAGTAGTGAGTTTGTGATCCCCACGGATTTTCTGCTATATGTTTTACCAATCCCGGTGTCCGGATACTCCTGGCCTAGGACAAGTGCGATCTTGGTGACAAAATTTGTGTCCTCTCCCCATTTTATTCAAGGATTGGCTGATTTTAAACCCTCCGGACTGTGTCGTCAAAAGCAATACACAATTAATGCAATCAAGCTATAGTGTAGGCTATTGTCTAAACTTTTAAGTATCATAAATAGAAATTATTAGAATATTCCTATTCAGTGATGAGGGTTGAGAGCTTAGGGTTATGATTTGATATAGTTGCAATATATGGTTCTGGCCGTCTATACTGTGAACCTCAGATTTTGCAACGGGGGACGCCTTGGCATTCAGCCACAAATTTAAAAAAGTGGAACCTAGTTCAATTCCCCAAGTGTTCATAGTTATTTTTGATATGTTCAAGCAACAGTATATCTATTGAGAGATAATAATGCAGTATTGATTAATGCTAGAATACATCAAGTGCCTGAGACTTGCCTATGAGGTTATATTGAAAGCATTTGGAACAAAATTAAAAATATTTCAAACTTGTTTTTTTTAAGATGAGTGAAGTGATAAATCAATTGATATTTATTTCCTAGAGCCTCAAGTTCACCTCATACATCTATAATAGTTTATCATTTTTAAAAATTACTGTGGCTTAAAAATAACTCTAAAAACTACAAACTTAAAAGGAGTGGAACCTATGTACATAATCTTTGATGCCAAGGCGTCCCCCGTTGCAAAATCTGAGGTTCACAGTATAGACGGCCGGAACCATATCATAAATCAGTCACATGAATATGATAAGACTAACTAGGGTTAAAACATTAATCAAGTTTTTTCATTAAACTTTGGTAACTGCTTTATCAATTGACTGTACTCATCAACTCTCACATTACTAAAACCTATATAAAATTCATATCTCTCTTTTAGCCTCTTCTTCAAATTAATTTTCTCTTCTTTCCCTTTATCACATCCAACTTTAATAATATCATTATACTATTTTTTTCTTATTATCTCTTCTACTTCTATTATAGTTTAATTAAACTTTATTTTCTCTTTCACTCTCTTATACTTTATCTTCTCTTTACTCTTCTTTCTATCTCATCTATTGCTCTTTCAACTTTAATAAACTCTACACTTCTCTCCTCCTAAATTGTCATTTATATATTTCTAACTAGTTTATATATTGCAACCTATCTACTATACTTTTCAAATTATCACTTTTCGTTATTTCTACTACTCTGATTAGTAAATTATATTACCTGTATTCTCTTTTCTTTCATATTCATACTACTTTTCTGCTTTATATTTCGATTCTAATTTATATTTAAGATTTATTACCTCTTTCTTCCTTACTTGTAATTTTCTTTCTTATTTAATTCGTATTAGTTTCTCCTTATTATTCTACTAATCAATAATTCAAGTTCTGTTTTTATCTTAATATCTCTTAATTTACTACTTATGGTATTTATCTTTGCTTACTCTCTCTTGCGAATTATTCTTTCTGCTACTCAGTGTTCTTTCATATCTTTAACTTTGAATCAAAATCCTATATCCCTACTAGTAGTCATACTGAGGTATTAATGCTTATCAAATCAGACTAGATTTCCAGTTAGATATACTATATATTAGTGATACTGTATTCTACAATGGAAGAGTATTGGGTAAATGGAGTACAACTTAGTTCTGATAAGTTTGATGACAATTTGTTTTAGAGTATTTTGCTTTTGTAAATCACTTGGATGAAATACTATCTGTTAAATTGCAATCTTGCCATTCATGCTACTAGTATATTTTCTGCAAAGATGGTATTATTAGCATGAAATAATATGCTTATTACAATTTTTGGTATTAAGTATAAATATGCTCTCAGTCACTTATATTCCTATTTATCTTATCACTTATACCTCTATATTGTACTAATGTCTTAATCGGTAACTCTATTCCCATCTTTTGCCAATCTGATAGGTTTATCAAATTTTTGGAATAAATCTAGTGATTGTTTATAGAGATTTAATCTAGCAGCATCTCCCAAGTTCTAGGAGTTACCTGTATGCAGTAATCACTACAGTAAACTTATTGGTTATCTATACAGTATTATCTAGGCTCAACAAAGTCAATCACACGTTTTTACTACTGATATCTATCCTGTCATTTTTATAATAATCTTGGCCTTAGACATCTGGTTGCAAAAAGTGGCTATATTGTTTATGGCCTTCTTTCATTAGATTTAAGTCAACTTTCATGGATTGTAGCAATGTAAAGAATAAGAACGCAGAGATTTGGAGTGGTCCAATTGATTGCCCTAAACACCAATTGTACTGGAACCTTTACAGTTGAATTTTTGGTTCTGGTTGTTGTATATTGCTCTACTCTCCCTGTGAGGTTTTTTCTTGTGGTTTTACATTCTATATTTCTCTCCTGACGTTACATTTTTGTAATCACTTTTTAGAAAAATATGTCTGGTTAGATTCAAGCATATTTGTTAATAGTTTTCTACAAATGTAATACTATTATATACAGAGATCTATATCGTACAACCTTATAGCCTATTTTATGATCATTACTTTATACAATACTCTACAAATTTTTACCTGTTCACTGATACTTGTGCCAAGATTGTGGCTGTACTGCAATCCACAATTGCTTCCTGGCTTGCAACCGTTGGTACTCTAAAGAGTGCCTGACAGCTGAATGCAAATTTACAGCTTTATGCAAATTTGTGGCTTACCATAGTAAATTTGTGGCTCTGCATTACTTTCTGACTCACACAACTTTGGGGCTCAACATAGTCTTGTGACTTAGAATAACTTAGATAATTTGAAGTGAATATAGGCAGATTTTAATAAAGTGTTTTAATTTATAATATTATTTAGTTTGGCAAACTTGCATGTTATCTCAACATTTTCTTTTTCTCTGCTAGCCTAGCATATCTGACTTTGTATGCAGCTATTATTTTATTAAGAAAAGGTTTATGTGATGTACAGGTCCCTAGCATGAACAGACCGAACACAGAGGAGGAGCTAGGGGCTAAAAGTCTATTGCTTGAGACATTAGATTATCTCTGTAAATTGCCAAAGTAGTTAGCATCAAAATAAAGAAAAATGTAGGGAATTAATCAAAAACTGAATGATTTCCTGGGCCAGTGTATATTCTTAAGAACTATTAGTAATCGCCAATATCATAAAGCAGCATAAACCAAAAAAAATGCCTACATTTTTAATAAGAAAATACTATATCCCATATTCTAGAATTATAAGAAGTCATTCACCAAGAAATAGAGAACAATAGAAGCTCCAAGACATGAATGGGTAGTCTATAAGCAAAGATACGCTGTCCAGGCCTTGCGCGTTTCTGCTGGCTGGACATATCCACAATTTTCCAACAACCAAAAACTTAGTGTTAGCACAGTCTTTGAAATCTGTCAAGTGCCCTCTATCTCAAAAATACCCAAAGTGCGACCATTTTCCATCAATACCCTGACTTGGGGTTGTCTTGTTGCTCTCGCAATAATGAGTGCTGTCAATAGACCAATACCACTCCTGGAGGTGGTGGGAGCTTGCAGTGTGCAGGCATGTCAGAGAAGTCTCCAGAAAGCCTTTCACATGGAAGGCTATTCCAGGAATGTTGCTTGCAAGAAGCCTTTTCTTGATGAGTGAAAGAAAGATCTTCACCTATTTTTTGCAATAGCCCACTGGGGATAAACAAGAGAGGATTGGTGCCAGGTGATATGGACACACGAGTGTCCTGTCTTCCTCTCCAGACATATCAATCGTGTCTTGGTAACCCGATACCCTGAGCCTGAGAAAGAGTTTGAGGATGATAGTCTCGTTCCTAAGTTTGCCAAAAGAGATACTATTATTGTCTGGGGGAGTATTCTTGGAGGGAAGAAGTATGACTTGGTGCTCTGGGATAGGGACAATTGAGGTACTATAAAGGCTAAAAGCTACTCTGTTAATGTTCTTATCCCAGAGCTCCAGCCCTTTTGGGAGCGAGAGAGTGAGGCAGCAGGGCATTCCCTCTAGTTGATAGAGGATAGTACCTCTACTTATCAAGCAAAATATACTTGGCAGATTCGAAAGCAGTACATGATCCCAAATTTGTTTGGCCCCCCTCCCTTCCTTGATCTAAATCTGATCGAGAACATTTGCTTTATTCTGAAAAATAGGCTAAACAAGCGCTGCTCACAACCAGAGGGTACAAAGGAAATGGCACTAGTCATACAGGAGGAATGGCAACAAATCTTTGAAGTTTATCTATTAATCTTTCTAGATTGATGTTAGGGGTAGCCGATAGTGGGACTATAATATTAAACTAAGCCTGAGTAGGTATCTTCGGAGATTTGTCTAAGAAGGCTCGTGGGTAACTAGCTCTCGTGAGAGGTAATTTGATATAAAAAAAGATAATCGAGTAAGATAAAGATTTATAGCGTAGTAACTTTTTATATTGATAAGATCTCTTCTCCGGTGCTTGATGATTTCTTGTAGCAAGGGAGGCACTTCGATATATATATTCCGCGTCTGAGTGTTCGCGGGCTAACTAATATCTGCTAACTAAAAAGTGCGAACACTCTCTGACACTGATAACTGTTCGACTACTTGCTTAGCATTATGAAGACATACACTATTCATCTAATCGTGGGGGTGTGTCATTCTCCTCAACGATAGGTGTGCAGAGTTCTCGTAGCCCAATAGGTACTAGCGTTGTAACTTTCTTCACCAAGTCATGTAAGGAGTGGCCAACTCCTTGGTCGTCAGACCATTCAATGCGTATGAGTTCTTAGGCTACATGCGCATCAGGTTTCAGGATGACTCTTGCTTGAAATCGCACCTCTGGCTAATTGCGCGCAATGCCTCTCCCTTACTGACTCACTCTGAGTGGGACTATTGGTCTCCACTATGCGTGCTAGTGTCTAATTTCCTTATAGGAAAACTTCGCCTAAGTGTCCACTCTTTTGTTTCCCTCAGCTCTCCTAACTTTGAAGGCCTATAACTTTATGCGACATTGGCCGATTTGGTCCGAACCACTTGCATAATTTTCGCTAGGTTCTCTTCTCATATATCCTGCGAACAGCACCCGGTCGGACGGACGGCCGCGATGTATATGGTGTTATTGCAAGTGGTCCCTGGAGGGACATTCTTGAGTGTGAGTACAACTACCACCTGTGCAGCAACGAACGTAGTGCTCCAACGTTGGGGCCACAGGGGTATGATGGCCGTATTTTTGAGGTCTGTGCGCAGGGGTCTGTGCGCTTCGGAGGTCTGTGCGCCGGATTCCAGTATTCCATACATGGGCTTCCAATGTGTCTAACAATTGAATACCAGAGCGAATTGAGGTCATTGTCACTGCCTCTGGGGGCCATACCCTCTGGTGAATGTTTTATTATTTTCAAATCCTTGGATTTATATTTATATTTATTTTTAATATTTAATTCTTAATATACATTTGTTTACTTTATTTAATTTGTTTACACATTGAAGTCGTATGAAGAATATTCACTTTTTCAGTTATATTTTTCCCTTTTGACCTATCTTAATACTAACTACTTTCACTGTTTACAAGGTTAATTTAATCTCCTTAGCAATGGACTCTCAGTCCCCAGTATCTCCACTGTGTCCAGTTTATTCATACCAGAGACTTGTAGTATTTGTTCATTTTTTGGCATTTTGTGCTTTAAGGAGTTGTTTTTCTGTCTTTTTCACCTTATCAAACTCTCTCTTATAAACATTTTTTGCCTGCCTTTGATCCATACATCACTCCGTCCTTCTGAACCTGCCTTTTGTTCTGTAACTTGCATCTTGCACTTCTTGCTTCTTTAGCAACCTGACTATGTTCCAAGTTCTCTATTGCCAATGCTTCAGACTGGGCTTGTGCTAATCCTCCTTGAAGTATGAACCTCAATTTGTGTTGTAAAGGTGATGTATAATCTCCTACTTCACACATTAATTTTTCTCTTTGCCTCTTCAGGCTGCAAACTTAAATTGTTTTTGAGATTATAGGAGAGATGACTTGTGGTGGCATAGTAGGCATAGCTAGAGCATAAGAAGTTTGTCCTTTATGCAACTTGGAGATAACAATATCTGGATGATAGGAAATTAATCCAGTAGTATAGAAGAAGGAACATAGAGTTGACTTTTTGGAAGTTTGCTGAGTAAATGAATCAATTTTATCTAAAAATTCAATTTTATCAAAGTTCCCACATCTACTATAGGTAGCTGTCTCTACTGTCTCCATATAGAGATATTATTAGGGTTGAAAAAGAACTACGTCTGAAGTTGGGAGGAGATGACTCCTATGTAAAGGTAGACAGATGAGAATAAAATTGTGTGAATCATAGAAGTTGAAAAAATCTTTTGTGCAATGAGAGCTAAAGCTGTCCTGGAGTAGAGGTAAACTAGTACCCACTTGGCACTCAAAGGAATTCTTTTCAAAGTATATAATCCATTTCATAGTTAATTCATTATTGTATTAAACACATTGGAGGCCCATGCATACAAGTACTGGTATCCAGCGCACGGACCTCCGGCGCGCACAGACCCCTGCACAAGGACCTCAAAAATATGGCCGTCATACCCCTGCAACCTCGACTTTGGGACACTATGTTCACTGCAGCACTTGTGGTAGTTGCACTCGCAATCAGGAATTCTCTTCCATGGACCATTCGCAATAACACCATATACCTCGTGGCTATTTGTCCAACCAGATGCTGTTCGCAGGATATATGAGAAGAGAACCTAGCGAAAATTATGCAAGTCTTTCGGACTGAATATGTCAACTTCGCATAAAGTTATAGGCCTTTAAAGTTGCGAGAGCTGAGGGAACCAGAAGAGTGGACGCTTGAGCGAAATCCTTCTACAAGGGAATTAGACGTCAGCACGCATAGTGGAGACCAACAGTCCAACTCAGAACTAGTCGGTAAGGGAGAGATATTGTGCACAATTAGCTATTGGTGTGAATGCAAGCAAAAGTCATCTCGAAACCTGATGCGTATGTAGCCTAAGAACTCGCACACATTGAATGATCTGACGACCAATGAGTTGGCTACTTCTTTCATGGTTCAGTGAAGAATGTTACAATGCTAGCACCTGTTGGGCTGCCAGAACTCTGCATACCTATCGTTGAAGGGAATAACACACCCTCACGGTTAGAAGAATAGTGTATGTCTTCATAATGCCAAGCTGGTAATTGAATAGTTGTCAGGGTCAGAGAGTGTTTGCACTTTTTAGTTAGTAGTTATTAGTTGGCCTGCAAACACTCAGACGCAGAATATAAATATTGAAGTGCCTCCCTTACTGTAAGAATCATTAAGCACCAAAGAAGAGATCTTATCAATATAAAAACTTATCACGCTACAAACCTTTATCTTACTCAATCATCTTTTTATCACATAATCACTTCTCATGAGAGATAGTTACCTATAAGCCTTCTTAGACAAATCTCCGTATACACACACTCAGTCTTAGCTCGATATCATAGTTGCACTATCAGCTACCCCTAACACATTGCTATATCCTTTTTCATAAGTCCCAATCAGGTAATTGTTGGGAATATAAGTCATGGTATACCATTGTTCCTGATAAATCACCCCTAGAATAATGATCATTGGATGCAAGCCATATCTGTTTCCTCTAATCATTTTATATACACTAACCAAGTCACGCTTTGTAGATATACTAAGGTAAGTATCACTATTTGGGTCTATGGTCATAATCTATCAGTTGTGGTCAATACCAATTGGGGATCTGGTTTCATCAAAGTTGTAAGTGTCCACTACCTGAATGTTATATTGCTTACAAACAGCCTTGTACTTCTCAAACCAGGTACGTATCTTGTCCGGATTGTGGGCATTCTTCCACTTGGTGTCAATACTGCATTGTTTGGGAATAAAATATTCTTGATACTAACTCCTTCCTTACCTCTATCAACTCTTGTCATAATAGTTCATTAAACTCAATAAGCTTGCTCAACATATTGTTCATTCAAATAGCTAATAAAGCCTTTCTCAAATCAGATCATGGGGTCTTCATTGGTAAAAATGGTCTTCATGGCCATTTGTGTAACGACCCTAGAGAAAGGTAGCTACAAGTGACCACCTTACATGCCCAGTATGTATACCAGAGAGGTACCACGGTAGGGAAGGTCCGGTATACAGAGTATACAGAGTAGATTAGGATGAGTACCTAGAAGTCTACTAAGCGAACTATAGCAGTCGCTTGTCCAAGGGCAAGACAGGGTAATCCAAGTAATGAAAGTGACCTAGTTAGATAGGGGAACCTTTCGGAGGGATTATTCTATGGAACTCAAGTAAACAATAGGAAGGTCACACGGGGCTCTGCAGACCCCTTACAGGGGGTCGCGTGGACTTCAAACAGGATTTTACCTCTGAAAGGGTAAAGTTACCCTACCTTGGAAATCATGTTACCCTACCTTCGGGTCCCAGTAACCATACCTTGAGACCCTGTTACCCTAACTTGATCGGCGGAGCCATACCGGGACTTTGAAAGATTATCCCTATGAGAGTCTGGGATTAGATGTTACTGGTGCCGTTGGTGCTTTAAGCATACCGGACCTTGGTATGGCTACCAGAGGGGTTTTGTCTAGTTGGTAACCTGACTTGAATGTCCAACACCCCCCTCTGACCCCGATCTTAGGACTGTACACACATGGCAAACACATAGGTAGTTGAGAAACTCCATAGAAAATCTGAGAATTGGAGGAGCTCTCATAACACCATATACATCGCCGCCATTCAACCGACCAGAAGCTGTTCGCAGGATATATATGGGAGGTGTGGGTGACCGCCCAAAGGGCACGAACGATCTCCTCTCCACCTCCGGCGATTGAAATCTCAACACCATGAGAAATCATCGTCAAC
>QOVD01001331.1:0-10393 GCA_003521225.1 Tuber microsphaerosporum | reverse complement strand
AATGTTTTATTGAAACTATCTACTTTATCGAGGTTGGCTACATTTAATTAACTAAGCTTTTGCACGATATCGAGTAGTACTTTTAGTGGAAGATTTTTTCTAGGTTTATCAGAGTTTCTGGTCCCTGCATTATCGATTGGTGAATGGGGGTGGGACTTGATATCTCATCCTCTTGAAACCTGGCTGGGATCTTCACCGTCCTCAGGATATCCTTCCCCTGGTCTAGTGATCCTGGTATCTATATCTCCTCAATTTTGTCAGCTGGCGCATTCTCGACGGGTGTGTGTGTTTGCGACTTTGCTGCCCACCGCCGCGACAGGCCTGATAGCGTCCTGTCTGGATCCCACCTTCCCACAATGCCGTAAGCAATTTCGCTCCTCTCCGCATATGCTTTTCTCTTCATGCCGGCATTATTACCCTCTGTACCCGCATTGTTCCCCTTTGCACAGCGCCTATTGACGTAAACTATTTTCATTCGCTTGAGATAATTCTGGAAGGACTCTGCGCTGGGACTGGGAACTGGGCTTTCTGCCGCTTCGGTGACCCTATCGGCTGACCAGGGCTCGATGGTTTCCTGACTGTCCGCTGAGCTGTTGGAGGTGTCCGCACTCTTCTCCTCCTTGTCCGCATCTTCATTGCTTCCCGCGGTGCTATTCCCGTCGGCGTGGGTCGTAACTGGGTGGTCGGAGTGGCTCTGGTGGGGCCCTATATTGGAATAATTAATGATCCATCTTCAATTGTATTCTAAGCTAGATTGGTAGTTATACTATTCCCCTCTTTAGAGTTGTCGCTCCCTCCTTTGCCACCCTGCTTAACGTTCCCTTCAACCTCATCCTCCAGCCAGTTCGTCAGTACCGGTTGAGGACATGGATACGCATCTAGAAACCCAGGCTCTGATCCAGGACTGGGCTTGAACTCCTTCACTTCCACTTTCGGAGCCTTGGACTCAATATTCCTCGCAAGCTTCCATCGTTCCATCTCTTTTTCGGCGAAGGATTTCTTCCCGCGCTGCCACTTGGACCCGCCTTCAGGACTGGGGTACGCGTCGAGAAACCCGGGATCTCCGGCTCTGGGCAGCACGGGGGTCTTGAAGGGGTCTTCATCGCAGAGTTGCTGGGCCGTGGGAGTATCCGGGACAATGGCGGTGGGAAGGGGATAGGATTCTGGAAGGAGCAGGTCGCAGCTCGGTGGCGAAGAGGAATAAGGGTTTACATAGTCTGTGAGTGCGGAGCCCGTGCAGTGCATTGAGCGGATAATTATTGGCCCGGTAGTTTCGGCGTTGGCGGGTTCGGGAATATAAGTTGTGATTTCGAGATCCTCTTCATCTCCCTCCGTCGCTTCGTGGTGCTTCCGACCAAAGCGTGAAATCAAAATGTGGGCCCAGACCGAAACCCAAGACTCAGACACCCACTTCCTCCAGCAAACCTTCGGCAACCCCGACAAGTATGCTATCCAGAACCCAACACACGCCACCCAATCCATCAATCGAGCAATCCCCATCCCAACCTCATACCAAGGAGAACAATAAGCCATGCCCCCGAAAACCTGCTTGAAACCCCTACAAACGAACAACCCAGCATTCCGCCTCCTCTTACCACCATGATAAAGTCGCCCCCAAACATCCTTCAAGAAAAACTTCCAAAGCACAAAATTCATTACCCCGCCGAGGGCGAGGAGTATAAAGCTCACTTGGAGGACGAAAGTGAAGACGAGGGCCCACTCATGGAAGCAGGCACCGACTACCCCGATTATCGGCAGGAATCGTACTTCTTGCTTCCAGAGGCAGAGGCAGAAGGTTGAGATGATGAGTGCTGCCGTGGCGACCTCTGCCGTCTCGAGTAGGTATTCGAGGGATTTGCCGATCGCGTGGTAGAGTTGTGTGCCCAAGCGCCAGTTTGGGGGGTCGAGGGGGGTGGTGTAGAGGTATAGGTAGGGGGTAGAGGCCATTTTTTCTTTTTTGTTGTGCGCTTTGTTGTGGTGGTGGCGGTGGAGGGGAAGGCGGTTGGTGGGGGGCGGAGAGGAGTAGGCGGTGCACTTAGAGAGGAGGGAAGGAATGAAGGAAGAAAAGAACTGGTTGTAGAGACGCTTCTGTGCGTGTTAGTGGTAGCGGTCACGGGTGATCACTCGGGGTTAGGTCTGTGTTTAGCCCTGTCGTTTAGAGGACTTCTCTTTATTCCTTTGGTGGTGAAGGGGATCAAACACGATGGAGAATTTATATCAGACCGACCGGTAAGGCTCACCGCTTGAATCCGTTTCAAGTGCGCGTAGGGTAGGGTAGGGCAGCGTAGGTCTATGTCTTGCAAGCGAGACGCGTAAGTGAATAAGTCAAGTTATGCTTGGGAAAAGGTAACGATTCAAACGTTGGGGTTTAGAAAATCCCTCTATGCGCTTCCGCCTAAGCCATGCGCAGCGGGCCTCGGATTACGGGATACGACCGGTACCATAACTTCCATGACTTAAGTTTGAGCGCAAGTATTATACACACATGTTTAATGTCAACGGGACCGTTCGCAGGCCGTTCCCCCCAAATCCCGCTGATCCCCCCCTTCCAGCTGGCACCATATCATACTGTATTCTACGTTATGGAGAATATCACGATGGTGCGCTTGGAGCATATTACATACTCACGCTTAAAATACTGTAAGTTATGCTACATAAGCGTGCAATGTGACAACGAACCAAAACAAAAACGACGACGGACAACACTAGCTTGCGAACACCGGGTCTAAAGTCAAAAATGACCCCAAAATCAAGAATTATCGCCTGCACAGTAGCAGGGGCGAGGGAGGGAGAAGAGAAGGAAGAACAGGTTTTTTTTCTTCTTTCGCATTTACTGTTTCAAGATATTCATGGTAGAGATTGTATGATACTTTTTATTCTATATGGGTGTACTATGACTTATTTTAAGCGCAAGTAGATCGGGTCGGATGTATATAACTATTACCATATCCACTTCTCCATTGCGACAATCACTCGGTATCACTCGGTTTATAGTAGGAGGGGATTGTTGGAACGGCTGAGGGCTGATTGAAGAAAGAGAGGTGGGTGTGAGCCCGACTAGTTATACAGGAAAGACCCAGCCACAATTTCCTACGCTCACGCGGCCTCGTCGCTGCATCACCGCCACATCGCGGGCTTACATACTGAAACACCAATTTTCCGGCTGATAAAGATTCACCGCTGGAGATTCACAAACAACACCCAATCGAATTAACTTGCTCTCTCTCTTCACTAAGTCATCTCAAGGTCTGAGTCGAAGATGAAATTTAAAAAAAGAAACCCAATGAAAGAAAAAAAAATCACGTTGCAGCCACAATGTCCAATCCGTCATTCATCACTTGTCCGTCCTTTTTTCCCCAAAGAAAAAAAAGCGAGAAACAACCCTCCACCACTAAAACCACCTTCTGAGCCGGGTAAGCCCAATACATCCCAATGAAGCTAGCAACAATACATCCGCACCCTGCCACAAAATCCCTCCCATAGAGTATATAGCGCCATCATCTAGCCAAGTAAAGCGTCCTCATGAACAACCATGCAGAATATCTAATAATTAAAACTATGTAGCAAAAGTAAAACTAGTATACGCAGATCAAATATCACCCCCGACAATACTATCCTATAATCAACCATACCAGATATGGAAGGATGCTCCAACGGAGTTGAAGGTAGGGGGGGGGGGGCAGCAGTGGGCCGTTCTTGAGGCGTGATTATGAGACTATCTGGGGTGAGAACCTTAAAGGTGCGGGAGACTACTCCTTCACATGGGAGGGGTTGGGAAAGATATTGGGAAAAGATTTTTATGCTAATTCCTGATGGGGTTCAACTTACCTCTTCCTCCCTTCAAATACGGAACATCCCGGATATATAGATCTGCAAGTATATCATAGGATCGCCACCGGGGGGCAGATGTCAATTAGCCGAGTAGACATTTTAGGCCTCTGGCGTTGTTCTGTGCTATCTCTGGGGGGGAGGGGTGAGGATGTAATAAATCTCCTACTGGCGGGAGAAGGGGTCCATCCTTATTAAGCAGATGTCTCAGGCTAAACGGTGCTTCCTTCTCCATATTGGGCTTTTGTGGAATGCCGGTAATTTCTCTCCGACAACTTCGTCGCCTGGTCCCTTTATGTTGGGTCACTTTGTGCTCGGTATAGATTTGGTTAATTTTGTTTATTCGGTTGTGGTAATTCACTTTACCAGGTGACTTTTGACGGGTGGATTTGTGTTATTTCATTTTCTTCCTTTCTTTGTTCTCTCCTTCTGATGTCTGTAAATTATTCGTGGTTGGCCTATTGCTGTTTTGGTACCTCCGGGTTCCCTTTCCTTGTGTGCGGGTGTGATTTGTGGGTTAAAAACTTCAAGTCTAAATTATCATGTGAGATTTTCGGTATAAAAGTCGTAATCAAGAAAAAGAGGCAAAAAAGCAATCTCGTGGTAATCGCAAAAACTTCTTTTTAGAATCTTTAATAATGTAATAATATTCCTATAGCTTATAATATTCCCACCCATACATTGACTCGTTGCTTCATTCGCCCAATCTTCGACCGGTCCGAGTGACCTCCTTTGCTCAATACCTGAATAGCCGAAAACCCCTAAACCTATTCAAGCCATCGCCTCCTCTCCAAATAAAAAAACAGAATTAAAGGAAGTCTGTAAGCATCAATCACTAAAAGAAAGAAGTGAAGGATGAGAAAAGGAGAAGAGGGAGAGAGGCAGGGTAGATTAGTTGCTCGCAGCTCCATTGTAAGCGATAATATTGGGACTACCAGCTTTGGGTTTGGCGACTTGACCAGAGTTCTTGGCTGCAAGGGCTTTGATTCTTTTAGTCACAGCAGTGGACCCGCTGAGGCCTTCTTTAGCGATCAGATAGGCCGCGAGACCGGTGACGTGGGGAGTTGCTGTGTGTGCATATTAGAGTCTATAAGCCGTGAGATGTGAGCGAGGGGGGGCTTACCCATGGAAGTACCGCTAATGGTATTGGTTTCGCTCAAACTTGCACCGATCCAGGCACTTGTGATGTTTGATCCGGGGGAGAGGACGTCGACGACTATGGTTGTTAGTTGTTTGGCTCTACAGCTAGTGTTTATGGGAGATGGGAACTCACGGTTGCCAAAATTCGAGTATCTGGCCTCAGTATCATTATCATCGATAGCTCCAACGGTGATAGCAGTTGGCTCTGAAGCTGGGGAACTAGTGCTGGCGTTTTTCTAGATGTTTTTCTAGATGTTAGTTTTAAGATATGTGGGTGGTGGAGGTGGTGCGAGAGAAAGAGAGAAAGGGGGGTATATATGCTACATACATCCTCATTTCCGGCAGCTACACAGACGGTCATGCCCATACGGATGACGGCTGCGACGGCGCTATTCATTGCTTGAGACTTTGAACCTCCGAGTGACATGTTTGCGACCTATACCATTAGCATAGCTTCCGTGAGAGACGATGGAAACAAGGGACTTACAGATTTGTTGATAACGCCATCAGCTTCTGCATGATCGGCAGCCCACTGGAGTCCAGCAATAACGCCAGAGTTGCTTCCCGATCCATCATCACCCAAGACCTTAACTCCAATGATTGTGGTCTTCTTTGCCACACCGTATTTAGTCCCACCAATAGTGGCAGAAACGTGTGTTCCATGGCCATTCATATCGGTGTCTGAGGATCCCGGGACAGCGTTATGTCCAAAGGTAGCGCGTCCGCCAAAGTCCTATACATGTTAGTGAAGCACACTCCCCCGACAATTTGAGTAGAGTCCAACCTCGTGGTCGGCTAGAATGCCGGTGTCAATGACATACGCCCTTGCTCCCTCGCCCGCAGAACTGTCGTAGGTGTATGTAGTCCTGGTCTCGGGGGTAAGTTTCCGGTTGTGTGAGATGCGGGCGAGGCCCCATGATGGGGCGTCGCTTTGAGTGACGAGGGCTTTGGTATAGACTTTGTAGTCTGGCTCGATGAAGTCGACCTATAACCCTTCCGGTGAGTAGACGTTAGGGAAACTGCCGATTTTCCGGAATATAGTACCTCTTCTCTGCTTTCAATCTCGTTCTTGGAGTCTTCGTCAAAGCTCCCAGCATAGCCGTTCCAGGTCGGGAAGCTATAGTGGTGCAAAACTCCGGAAGTCTCAGGCGCGTCGCTGTCGGCTGAGCGTGCACTGATTCTTTGAGTATGAAGTTCAGTTGCCCATTGGCAATGCTCTTGGCATCTCTCCTTGGGGATATCTGACTTGAAGACGATGATGTACTGGTTGGGGATGATGTGTTCGGCCATTGCGTTTTAAGCTTGGAGAAGATTGTAGTTTTAAAGTATCAAAAGTTTTAGATTCTTGCTTGGTGTGTAGTCTCGAGTTTTTGTTGTGTTGATTGAATCCGAAAGGGCGGAACATCGAGGAGGTTATATACTCGCACGGCCGGTTGAAGCCGGACACTTAAGGTGGCAATTCCCATGCAGTGTCCGGCTTCAATTCGGCCGCGCGAGTAGTCATCCTGGGGTATGAATTTGTTTGGTTTTTCCTAGGTTCCTCTTCATCGTGCTGTGCAAAACCGGTTTCTTAATTTGGCCGCGTAAAGTGTCCCAGCACAGCGATGCCCGGTTGAAAGGTGTCACCGTGGCTGCTCCATGGTAAGATCAATAGTTGATGCTGAGGTGTGGATGTTTCATTCGTAGGGAGATTGGTCATATTGTTGACGTTTGAGAGTAAATCGGTGAACTATAGTAGGTGGATGTTATATCCTATGCTGCCTAACCCTTTGGATTCGAGAATGGTAAGGCGAAGAGAAGGTTCTTTTGCAGGGTATACCCTTGTACTCTGCGTTCATGTTCACGCAAGCT
The DNA here is from genome assembly GCA_003521225.1 of Tuber microsphaerosporum. Taxonomy (NCBI): domain Eukaryota; kingdom Fungi; phylum Ascomycota; class Pezizomycetes; order Pezizales; family Tuberaceae; genus Tuber; species Tuber microsphaerosporum. The sequence goes on along the minus strand of QOVD01001331.1, from coordinate 3,574 downwards.
TGTTATGCCTAACTTACTCGATTACTGTGAGAGCGCTTGGTGGTTGTTTTGACACGACAACAGCGTGTATTGGACGGATTGTTGATCGAACATATACGATATATATGATGTCATTGACCGTAACTATATATTTCTATATGACTACCAGATCTATGCCTGTCGCTCTATTGGCCTCAGAGAGCGTTAGCAAGCACGTAGCATTGGTTCGATGTGGGAATATGCAAGTACCTGTCGGTTACAACCAGATGTGGCAACGGGAGCGCGGCAATCAAAGATGGACCTCAAGCGAGGGTGGAACCTTGACAGCTGCCCAGTCCTGATGGAGATACGGCTCACGCTTATACGCCATTTCCTTGGCTCTTCCTCCTCTTATCTTCAGCCGAGCTGATATTGCACATCCTCTCCGCCCAATGTGCTGCTGACCCTTCACCTTCTTGACTGCCCTTGGATGATGCGATGTTCAGCCTACCCGTATTCGAGTGCACTTTCTCTATTTTGGTGATATTTCCGCATCAGGAATTTAAATTGTCTTACATCGCGCCAGTGGATGCTGGTGTAACCCTAATCCATCAACTTGTTCCCGGTACTCGAAAACCGACGAGTTAGGTTTTGCGGGGTAGTCGACTTGGGTATTCCGGCGGGCCGGATCCGAGCATTTCTTTTCCCAACCTACTCCTCCTAGGACAAGGGAGTACCCGAATATTTGAGGGAGGGTAGGCGATAATTTTGTTTGCGCGCACAAATACGCATAGATGATTGGCAAGGTGTTTCTCTAATCCCTGTCTCTGGGTACTTCTTGCCTGAGACGAGTGTTATTCCATCTAAAGGCAACCAGTCGAGAGGATATCCGCTCTCGTGATGGCCTTGTGTTCCGTTACACCCAACTTACTGGCAACCCCCGCTAGAGTTTGATATCTGATAGAGTTGGTGATTGTTCCTGAGGGGCCTTGCAACTGCTTGAGTTGGTGCGCCCTGCTCTCAGAAGCCCTTCCTGGAGTATTACAGCCAAGCAAAAAATACAAACTGGCATGTGATGGGCAAATGATACCAGTATTTGTGGAGAGGTACTTGTAAAGGGCATTACACCAACTTTAATTAAACACAGTCGATTCTCGTTCTTCCCAACCTTTGCCATCATGCCCTAATATCCAACAGCTGTGAGCTCCTCCATTAAACCTAAAATATGATATCTGAGTGAGGTTGGGCTTAACGGTTTTAAACTCCGCTCGTATCCATGCCGGGGGTAGGCCTTTGGCGGTGTCGAATTAGAAAAGTGATTCATCTTTCGGATGAGGATGTGGTACCGGAGGTCCTCAGCCCTACGCAGTGATCTACTTATATATTCGCCTAGATTGCGTAAAGGAGCTAAAGCCGTGGAGACTTCCTTTTTTTTTTTTGACGGGATTTCGGTTTTGGTATCGCTGTTCGTATCGGGGTCGGGGTTGCGGAGCTGGCGTTAGGCCCAATGAATCGAGGGCTTATTGCGCCTCACTACGCTTATGTTTCCCGTCTATTCAATGTTTAAGATATCGGCCGTGCGCTTTGCAAGTGGAGAATCCTGGGGCAATGATGCCTTGCCTTAGCCCTTCGTAAATGTGCGCGAGTGCGAATATGAGGATAGGAGATAACAAACTGGTGGTGTATCATGTTAGGACTACCGGTATAATACTGCCTTTTCGTCCCTTAAGGCAACTCTGGAGTCAGACTACCTACCGCCTAATAGGATAAGGATAGAATTTCCTGGAAAGTTGAATGATAACCTTGTTGATTGTCGCGACTGGAACATATCTCGGCTCGGATTGGGGAGTGTCTAATGATCTCTCGTGACGTGAATGGTAGCTATGGGTACTGTGGCCGGTATCGTTTTAAGCAGCCGTGGACTCAGATAATATCCAGGATTTCCGGAAGCGAATGGAGTCGCCTGTTATGCCCGGCTCGGCTTTGAGGAGAGGGCCGCGCTCGGGATGCACCATCCACCCGTAGTTGTTTTCTAGCATTACTTGCATTTAGAAATGCCCTTAGCTTTGTTTCAAGGCGATTGTGGTAAGATGGCGAGTACTTAATTATTAATTTGCATCCAAGTAGGGAGAAAATTTCATACTAGAGGGTTTATAGCGCCTGATATGGGGAGAGCTCTTTTAGCGAAAGTGGAAGTGACCCACCGTCAATCCTACTGTTATCGGTCTGACTATTGCTGTCTAGTAACTTAGAGTGATCATCTGAGGGGAGTATCGAGTAAGCTGACTGGCTTCGTTACTTGGCAGTAGTGCGTAGTGGGAAGGCAGTGGGAGAAAGAGTGAGGAAAGTGCAACTTTTGTGTTCGCGTTCCTTTCTTTGGCCCCCAACTCGCGATGTCGTGAGATTAGCCAAGCCCTCGAATTTTGGTAGTATGCGATAGCAGTCCGTTTTAAAAACGTCACGACATTGCGAGTAATGGGCTTTATCGCTTCACCAATCGGGGGGGCACCGACTCAAACAATAGCTGAATGGCGTTAAGGCATTGTTTGATAGAGGTTTGCTAGAAAACTGACTGCGATCAAGGGAGCATTGTATAGTATCAGTCACTCCGAAGTTTTTAATAGGGAATTCCACCCTGGTCGGTTTACTAGGGCCGTGTTCCTCCAGACGGGGCGCTAGGCAACACTTAAGAGTATATGCTTTACAATTTTCTATTCGTACATTTTTTAAAACGACAACAGTCAACGACTTCAATCTGACTGAGTATCCCTCCTCTCCGAGCACGAGCGGATTGCCGGCGGTCCCCCGGTAGTGACCTCGCCTGAAAATGCCTTTCGGATAACACCTTCCTTGTCAAGCGATCCTTCCGGCTTCCGCAATACAAGTCCGGGCGGCACCTTCGGCTATCCTAGGCCCCAATACGATCTGTGTGATAGGGGTTCTCCCGGCAAGAAGGCGTACCACCGGATTCCTTGCTGACGGACCCTTGGGAAGTGAGTGGTTCCAGCGGACGATTTTTTCTAGGTCCTCTAGAGTTTCTAGTCCCTGCTTTGTTGATTGGCGAATGGGGTGGGATTTGATATCTTGTCCTCTTGAAACCCGACTAGGATCCTCACCATTTTCGGGATGTCCTTCTACTGGCCTAGTCACTCTGGTATCTATCGCGTCCATTTTGCGAGCCAACGTGTTATCGAAGGGTGTGTGTGCTTACTTCTGCCGGCTGAGTAACTGCGACTTTACTGCCCAGCGCTGCGACAGGGTTGATAGTATCCCGTCTGTGATCCCACCTTCCAGCTATCCCTCAAACAATCTAGCTCCTCTCCATAAGAGGTTTGTGAGCCAAAGTTGTTAAATGGGTGTTTGGAGAGGAAGGAAGGAAGGAAGGAAGGAAAGAAACGGTTGCGGAGACGGTTCTGTGTTTAGCCAATTGGGAAGTGTGGTGTGTTATAATACTGCATATAAAAAGTAAAATAATATAGGAAATAATAAGAATAAAAAGTACAGGAAATAATATTATAAGCACCCCAACTACCACAATTGATACTCGTACCCATCCACGCACTGCTCATAATACCACTCCAACATCCTACCCCCCTATCGCTCCCCCCACAACCCC
>QOVD01001325.1:0-15494 GCA_003521225.1 Tuber microsphaerosporum | reverse complement strand
CCCCCCAGCCCATGAACCCTCCCTACCGTACTCATCACTTGTAACTAGCACGGGAAGGGGTTTCGCCTGCTCAGGGTGAGAGAGCATGCCGCAAACACGACGCAGGCGATCAAGCTTCAGCCCTCCGTTAGTAGCGCAATCGCTGATGCTATGCCAGGCTTGGGTGGGCTTTACACGGTGGAGACGGCAACGGCGGGTCCGAAAGCAGACTGACTGACTGTAATCCAAAACTCGGAGCAAAGAGAATAATAATAATAAAAAAACAAAAACAAAAATTAATATTACGGATTGAGACCCAGACCCTCTCCCTCTTACTATCTCCTTCAGGCTTGAGATTTCCGGGACTGGGGATTATGGGAATGTCTATCATATCCTATTTCCGCATAGTAGATTTTTCACAAAAATGGAGATGTGAGTTTTAGCCCATGTTATGTCACGATGCCTAAGACTTGCTTCCCTTGATACAGGTTGTCTATCTAGTTGATGTAATTAGCTGTCATCCCCATTCTGTGACTATGATCCTAATGTTTCTCAACACTCATCAGAAAACAAGCACATTCTACCGGTATATGGTACCCATGAACCACCGCATTCAAGAGACCGTTTTTTTTTTCCTCCCCCCATTCTACTCGCATCATTTTCAAAATAGCTGTAAAAAGATTAATTATTGCTCCCCAAACCTGCGAGATCCACAGTGTCGCGGTAGAACGACTCCTACCGCGTCCACTTGTACTCGTAACTATCACGAGTTATTGTTTCCCCGGAAGGGAGGAAAAATTTTACGCGACATTTTATTTTTCCAAAATCATGCAGTGCTTCCACCGTTGTTCCCATTCGTCGGCCCCCGAGAACAGCGCCCGCTATCATCATGGTGGTTAATATTGAGCAAGGCTGACGAAGGTCTTGCAGCGTCGCTCCAAGCCTCCGCCTCCATTTCTCGTGGTACAAACTAAAACGGGAACTCTTAAACCTCGAAGGACAACGCAGCACAGATCTGGAGGTGTGGTGAACGGTATGCAGACATCCGCCGAGACGTCACCTTAGGTTTTTTTAGGAGGAGAAGAGAGCGTAGGTGACGAGCGAGGAAGAGGAGTACCGTAAAAGAGGTTAACAGTAAAGAAGGAGGTTAATGAAGACCATGTCAAATCCCGCCCGCTGTATGTCAGGTTGTCCATTCTCGCTGCGCCCGCAGCGCTGCTATCATACGGTATCGCACTCAGTATCATACGGTGCTCGTTATGCCCGTTTGCTTAAATCGGCAAACCAAGTGGGGGAAAAAGGTGTCAGAATATGGAAAATGGGTTTCTGCAGCCAATTCGAAACCTGCCAACGAACCCAAGTTGGCGTGACACTAACGCTATTGAGCATACACCCTCCACGCATTGTCCAGCTAGGGTGATCAATTCATGTCAGCCCACAGGCAGAGAAACGTCGAGCCCACCTTGATTTCCATTTTTTTCCCATATTTCAACCCTTGCATTTCTCTAGTTATTATTTTTTGATGGGGTGTGTGCGGTTTTCTCCTGTTTCCGCAATGGTCTTTCAACAAAGTAAGTAATTAGAGGTTACAGTACCCTACAGTACCCTACCGGACTGGCTAATGAATGACGCAGCTGTGCAGGGCTCTTTGGAGCATCTCCGTTTGCGATTGCGTGCATGCCCCACATTCTATTTCGTTATCATTATTATTACCTTTTTGTTTTGAGGCTCACTCTGTGTTTCCACTTCTCTTGTCCTGTTGTCCTGTTGTCCTGTCTGCGAAGGGATGTTAATCCGGAGCGGGCGGTCGGCTCTCACAGCCATCCCCCCCAAGAGTCCCCCAATCGCCAAGCATTCCCCTGCAATGATTACCGTATGGGTAAGGAGGTTGATCAGGACAGGAATAATGGCAATTCCCTGAACGCCATGCATTCCAATCCTTCTTTGCCATCTCGGTTCCCTGCTCAGCACAGTTTGCCCGTCCGTCCACCTGTCTGTCCATCGGTCCCTCCGTCCGCCTCTCAGCTCTCAGTCTGGGCTTTGACAGCCTCACAAAAAAAGTAACTCCTACCCCATTAGGACCGTACCGTAAGTATCCCTTTTGAAAGGAAATGTCCGAACGGAGTTTGTTCCTCAAATTGGTACATGCGCACATATGGGCTTGTTTGCCTGCTTGCCTTTTCGGCCCTGGCTTGAAAAGAAAGAGAGAAAGGCAATGGTCTCAGCTGGGCTGACCGAGCTCGGGGCTGTGATCCCATCTGGTCTCCGAGATTCTTACTGGTCCTCACAACAAGAACAACAATCACAGTACACCTTATTGATACCGGTACTGTGGAAATAGCCACAGTAAATGTTATTAACTCCACCGACCAGATACCGCTCATCTCAAACCCAACGGAACGAATATGGTATGAAGATACATACTACATTGGCGGGTTTTAATGATCAATTTCCCCATTCCACCTCTCTTGCGCATGAGTGTGCGGCGGGCGACTGAAATGGGTCACTTTTGTCCAGAGTGATGTGAGAACTTTCACTGCATCGCTACTATACTTTTACCACCATATGCCTTCATGAAGAACTCCGCTCCCCGAAAACTCATCATGCGAGTATCTTTCCATCGGCTTCATCTCACTCCACCGCCACCAGCCTCCCCTTCTCATACCGGGACCGTACATGGTAACATGGTAGGCTAGTCTAGAATAAAACTAGAACCAGACTGACTTAGACAACAACAGCAACAACAGACAAGTGTTACAAAAGCCCTAAGAGTCAAGGTTTACTAGGAGCCTAGAGCATGTCTATGTATGCACAGTACATGGCGGCGTGTGTGTGCGAAGTTTGATACGATTTTCGCAAGTTTCCTTGCATCGCTGCGTTCGTTGGTTCGTTCCGGCTCCACCTCACCCTTTCACACTCTGACTGCTTCACCGCCTGCAGCCCAGGCAGGCAGGCATGTATCTATCCGATCCACGATCTCCGCTCATCGCCTTGTGCCTACCGGCCTTCTGAAGTGTGCGGAGTGACCGACAGAAAAGCCTTCTTCCGCTTCTTCTTCTGCTCGCCCCCAACGTTCCCGCCCTCTCCAAAATAGAAATGGCCATTACAACTACCTACGGTAGAGTATTCCTATTGGAAGAGTTTTTCATGGCAACAGTGGTTCCGTTCGCTGTCCGAGTTGTGTTATGCTTTGTCTTTCCTTGGGGAAGAATTGAAAAAATAAATAAATAGTAATATCGTGGGGGTGGGTCGGGTCACCAAGAGACTTTACTCATCCGATGGATGGAAGATTCCACAAACGTTCGATACATGGCGGGGTGCGTAATACCGTATTTCCATATGTGAGGGGTCTTTTTTTTTCTAAAAAAAAAGGTAAAAGTCAAAACACGAATGCTGAGAAAAGAGCCTAGCGGAGGGGAGGTTAGTACCCGGTCCGTCCGCGTCGTCGCCGGGCGCATGGTAATCCCCTCCACACACCTTCCTTTCAACGTGAGGGAGGAGGGTGTACTCTCCTCAATTAACTGTATGCATATGACTGTGATGATATTTTGATGATAAAAATCTACATATATTAGAATACAGCACTCGCTGCTCGTAGCGTTGAGTGATTAGTCACCCCACCCCTCAGATCCGGATGACCGAGCTACCGGTCGGCTGGAGCACTGATCCCGGGTCCCCTTCTTTGTGAATGAATGAATAAATGAATCACCGAAGGTTCCGAAAATGACTGTGTCTCTAACACGTATACACTTACAGAACGCGCCGCGAGGCTGTGATCGTGATCGCGGTGGTGGTCCGTTTCATCTGCACAGGGTATCATTCTCCGTCCTCTCAGTCACTCACTCACCCACTCCGGACACCAGAACAACAATTCGCCAAAAGAAAGCTTAACTATCCATTTCCTTTCCTTCCCAATGAAAAGGATCAAAGAGAGATACCATTGTCCACCATACCATGCCATACCAACCCTTATCGAACAATCAATCGTACATATGATACGCAAATTTCTTTTCCTCCTTTTCCTACCCACTGGCACAATCTCATCTGGGTCGAAATAAACTTATTGGGCGGAAACAGCGCCTGCAGCTGATTGATTACAATTCCGACAATCCCACAATACTTTTTTTTTTTTGCCGCCTCATACCCGAATTCCTCTTTGTCTAGGAAGGCGTAGTAGGTCGATGCATACGCTATCCTTCGCCATATCCCTCGCCCCCTTTACCTATTTGTTGTACTGTGTGTTTGGAACTTATGTAGGGACTCACTCCCCTGCCCTGAGCTGTGTTTGCGATAGTGACTTTGGCTGTCTGTCTGGGAGGAAGGGGCTGCTTACCGAAGAAAGGAAGGAGGCGGACAGGCAACAAAAAGGAAAAGAAAAGAAGACAAGGGGAAAACACCTCATAATAGGATAAGGAAATTTAATAATCGAACTGTTGGATTGTGCCGACTTGTGGTGGACTCGTACTATATTCTGTCGACTATTGTAAGCTCAGCCTCATGCCGAGGACACTGACTGTGCACACATCAATCCATGCGGCTCCGGAAGATATAGCTTTTCCTGGTACTCGGAAACTCTAGTCAGGCGAAGTAAGGCAAGCGGACGCGTACAGTACCATAAGTCTACTATACTTACATACAGTACATGAGGGCGCCTTCCTTCTTCTCCTTCATCTCCACTACGCATTGAGCTCCTCCTACCGGTACTGTACTAGTACTGCTCCTTCGCACTACTTTTTACTAGTACATTACCGGTACTACTGTCGTGTTTTGAGTTCCAAATTGGAACGTCAACCAGTCAATCAGATATTCAGTGCCATAGCACCCAATCTGCGGGAATTATTAGGGTATTGTACCTCATACGTTTTTGTTGCGCCGCGGCAATAGTGGGAAAAGAAGAGAAAAAAAAGAAAAGCAAAGGCAAAAAAAAAAGCAAAAGACCTCAGCTTCTTGCTCATCCTTCATACATTTACGTTCCAATTGAACAGCAAACTAATACTGCGCTGTACCGCACTCCACACCACTGTTCTTCCCAATTCTATTGTGCTCTATGGTAACCACAACGGGGGTTTCGGGAGATCATGATAAAGGTGAAAAAGATCGATTGTGCGTTCATTCGCCGTAACAGCAGCAGCAGTGGCCACAGGATCCACTACTGTACGTGACCTCGTGGTCCGTTGTTGGGTGGATGGGAGCCCTCGTGGCCTGTACGATTGGCGAATGTAGGGTCCTGAAAGCCCTCTGCTCGGTTTATGTGATTGGTTGGGTAGTTGATTTGGTGGTGAGGAAGAAAAAAAAAACCTTACTCTCCATACTTTACCGGTATTGTCTACACAATACCGCACCTTACAAACTCCGCGTCTAGCCAGCTACCAGACAGCTAGGTGAGAAGGAAATCTAATCATCGTCGTCGTCGTCGCTTACAATACATTTTTTTCTCTCCTCTTCCTTACTGCCTAAGAGCTATCTATCGTAGCTCGCCATAGCTAGATAGATACAGTACTATGCAGTTACAAGTCTACTGGTAGCACCAGACATGTCCGATCGAGCACTGCAGCTGGCGCATTGCTTCATATATTGACCCTTCCACCATAACGGACAGCAAGGACTGAAAAATGGATAAAATAAAATAAAAAAAGTGATGATCACCTGGTTCAATCGTTATCACCAACAACACCACCATCGTATGTCCCACACTGTACTCTTACTGTACCTTGACCAAACGTCCAATAAACACGCAAAAGTTCCCCATCTCGTCTCGTGGTGGAGGATCTAGCTATTATTTGCATTACCGGGGGAACACAAAGGAACGAGCGTTTCGAGAGCACACCTCTTCACTTTTTCGTTTTCTTTTCTAAAACAAAACAAAAAAAGCAAAAAACAAAGGACACAACTGATTCTGGCACGTGCGTTTCGGCTCATCCTTGTTTCACGAAACCTCCCTTCCCTCCCCTTCCCTTCCCTCCCTCCCTGAGACCTGGGTTCGCACGTACGCCCTTCTACCGTATCCGCCCGTCACTACTAAAAGTCTGGAGACGAGATGAGGTGGGTTTTGTTTCGATCATTTTTTTCTTTTCTTTTCTTGCCCTTTTTCTTGGCGGATTGGTTGACTGCGGAGATAACTGTTGGGGGCGGGGATGGGGAGGAGGAGGCGCCGAGGGAATTGAGGTTGCCGTGTACTCGGACTACAATTTACAATTACCGGTGTATATACAACAATTTCTAAAAAACTTTTTTTGTTGGGTCTTCTTTGCTTTTCTCTCCTTCGAATTGGAATGGTAATTGATTGTCAAGGCTCCAGATTTATCATGTATGTATGTATGTATGTATGTATGTATGAGTATTATGGTCATGTACCTAACCTTTTGCTACAGCAAACTAAGTTCGTGCTGACCAGTTAAACCCCAACTGCAGAGATGGGGTTCACATCAGTTACTAGTATGATACATAACGGTACGGTACAGCATTGTATTCATAGAGTTAGGTATGATATACAAAAAGTAAGTACAGTAACATGGTCTAGCTTAACTAGCTACCGGCAGGGTGCCGCAGCTACCGGTAGAATAAGTACTTATAGCTATTGATACCTACCTTAGCTAAGTTACCTTAGGCTTAGGCAGAGTAAACAAAACAAAAAAAAGTAATCATGATCACCAAAATTACGGGAAACTGTCCAAGCTTTTTTTTGCTCTTTCCTTTGTTTTTCTTTTCTTCTAAAGTTAGTTGGGTTTCGCCCTTCTTTCTGTCTGTCTCTCCGTCTGTCTTGTCAATTCGTAGATCCGAGGCTCAAGTTTGTGCGAGCAAAGTCATCTATCCAGCCTTAATTATCACACACCACAACGGATATCGCGCCTCGCGTGGGCAAGTGCGCGACGACGACGCCCAACACAGTGGTGAGGTGACAACAAACTAGCCAAAGCCCTACCGGCAACCTATCCATTTCCGATGGATACGAGTTACCGGTATGTATCAGAAGGCACCGTAGGTAGGTATGTATAGTAGCTGGGCACCGGTAAGGGGGGTAAGAAGGTACATAATGGCGGTGGTGGTGGTGGGATGTACTAGTACGAGTACTATGTGCTCGAGTACTGCGCCCCCCCTCCCCCGAGAAAGAAAAAAAAAAAACTGAACCCTGGGTTATCTTTTAGGAAAAAAAGTACAGTTATCGGCATCGGTATCTCACTTCGGGATTATTATTTAGTACTATTGTCATGTTCGAGACCCTGTCTCGCGGAAGTGGTTTGGCTGGCTGGCTGGCTGGCGGGTGATTCGGGTATTGTCCGGTAGGGAATTACTGTGCGCTTGCTTGCTCTGACTTTGCTTACTTACTTTAGGCATGTGGCCGAGTGGCAGGGCTAACTTAGCTTGCTGGCTAACTAAACTAGCTGAGATAGCTTAGCTGTCTATCTTTCTGTCTGATCGGAAGATGATGAAGAATTTAGCAGGATGATGAAGTCTCAGGATACAGTAACTTACCTTTCATTCGAGGCTTGGTAAACAGATATCGCGCTGCGAATGGAATATTAATCCAGTCAGTCACCGGAACGTCCCGTTAATAGCTCTCGATGGAATGTGTTGATAGCACAAATTAAGCAAGGTGAGGGAAAGCGAAATGAGGTTTTTTTTTTTTTTTTTTACCCATCGAACAATCTTAGGAGTTCTAGATCTTCTCTCTCCCTTACTTCTCCCGGGATCGAGTTCTTGGAGTTACTGTATTGTACCAATCAAAATTACAGTCATACTGCCGGGACCATACTAATACAGTACCATGCCGTGGCCGCGCCAATGGAATTTTCCTCAGTGTTCTAAACCACCACTTTACGAGTGGGTTAACTATTATTATAACTACCGTATTCGAGTGGTTTGAAGCATAGGGGTCTTTCCCTTTTCGATATGATATTGCGGCTCGAACGAGAGAGAGAGAAGGGGTGGAAATCAGATCAATCAGAAGGGAAACGTTGAGCTAAGCGATTGGCCCAACAACCCCCTTCCCAACGTCTCTCAATTTCCATTCGTGGAAGTCTACGATCGACCTTCCATGCCGGTCCCCGGGTCAAATGTAGTCGGCATGGACATGAGCATATAAACCTTTTCCCTCGCTATCATATCACAAATATACAGCACCCACTTTTGTCGTCCACAAGGCGGATAGGGGAGCAACGTATCGTATCGTACGGTACAGTTGTGTACAGTGTACCTATCAGTACTACCTTGCCGTGTGATAACGGAATCGTTCAGGGTAGTGGTGGTGGTGGCGGTCGAGCACAAACACAGACCGTATGGTATCTATCTATCTACCTATCTATCTAAGACCATCCATTTCTCCGATTCCCGTGCAATTATTTGATTCTCGGGAGGTGAACGTCGGCTTACCTGGTAAGTCCACGGGGGTGTAAAAGGGCAAGGGATGTCGTGGAGTATGATATGTCACGTCGCGCTGGTTTCCTATTGATATGTATACCGGTACCAAGTTAGGTTGGATTGGATTGGATTGGATTGGATTTTCGGGGAAAGTCTGGCCTCTCCTTATCAACGCACTCGATCACGATTTATTGGCAATTGACCTAGCGAGCGAGACAGAGAGAGCGCAAGGGGGAGGGAGGTCCGAACCCCAGTATCATATCATAACTCTTTTTTCTCCCTCACAGCCCTGCGATTGCTTTAGGTATGATAGGTAGTTCTACTCGAGGCAGAGAGAGAGAGAAAGAGAGTACTGGCATTGCGATAGTCAACACAGAATGATACCACCAGAGCATAACATAGCTGTGCAGTACAAGAGTCACAATCATCCGATCCGCTATAACTTTCAGGTCATGCAAAACATCGTGTATTGGACTGCATATATTGGAGGTTCAAAGGTATTGTGAAAAGAAAAAAAGAAAAAAAATCCCTTGTCGCCCTTGTCAGCCAGCTCTAATATCTATCTTTGCGAGCCATGCATTGAATTAAAGTGCTCTATGGAATAGACCTACGGACGCATACTAATACCAATGCTGGAAGCTCGAGAAACTAACTACCCAAAAAATGTCCCCCCCCTTCTCTCCCGGAGGCCGGCGGTAGCAACATCTTTTGCTTACTGAGTCACTACAACTGCGCTTGACTTGACATATACCGGTAGGTAATTATTCGGGGGAAAATAGGGGGAATAAAAAAAATATCTCTATATAATCCTACCGGTATCCGAAAGGTAACAGATCTACAGTGAACAGAGTAAACTTTTTTTTTTCGTTTCCAATTTTCAATTTTCTTCATTCCTTTCCTCATCTTTCTTTCTTTCGTTCGTTCTTTCGGCAGTTGTTCGAAACTCTCTTGGCTTCCCCTTTTACCTAACCGCCCTCAACTGAATTGGCGAGGCTATTTGTACCTACCGCGCACAACATCCATTCACTCATTCCCTAGCCCACGACGTTTAAAAACAGGCTGGATAGTGGGATGTTGTGTGTGTGTGTGCGGTGTGTGAATGTATGTCCCCCGTACGCTACCGGATAAGCTACAATATCCGCTAGCTTGGCTGCTGCTGCCATCAGCGTTCTTCAAGAACATTTTACCGGAAAAACGATGTTTGCCAAATTTCCTTTTTTTCTTTGATATACTACGATGTGCTAGTACGTGAGTACAGTATCATACCAGTAGCCTAAGAGCAGGAACAATGTAATACCGATATCAATTATCAGATCTACCCATCATCATGCTATGTAGTACACATCAGGTATGGTGCATTAGGTCAGATCATAAGGTTGAATATTCCATAATGATATTATGGTAGATGCTTCCCCAGAATCTGAATGTGGATGTGGAAAGAGAAAGGAAAGGAAGAGTGGGGATATGAATTGTACTGGTACAGTGCAGCACAGCACAGTAGTGAGCACAATGTCTTCCTCTCCCCCGCATTTACTGCGTAAATAGCGGCTGTTACTCAAGTGACGCGAGAGGGATGCTATACCGGAATAGGATAGGTATCCGGGTGAAAGCCTTCTTCCACCCCCCCCCAATGCACGAGGGGTCTCACGTCATCAGGTGCTTCTGTGCTGTACTATGCTGTACCTATATAACTTACCCGCGTCTGTTTTATTATGCATTGAATGCGAGAGCATAGAAAAGTATTAATATCGTGGGTTAACGCGGGTGCGCTAGGCGAACGCATGTGCATACCTACTTTACTTTACCGGCACAGTACTCCATACTCTACGTTATGTGTGTATTCGAGCATGCATATATGTATGTTATGTATGTCTGGATGGATGGATGGATAGGTGCATGCATGCTGTATGCGGATATTTTCATAAGGGTGCGAAACACAGTGCGGTAGCGCGGGCTGGTAGGGAAAACCGCGGAAATAGGCAGGCTCCAGGAAACTTCCAACCCCGCTACCGCACCGCAACTCGACGGATCCACCATCCCGCGAGGGCCTCGTCATCTCCGCAGTAAGGGACTAAACAGCCGGAGGAGGAGGAGGAATGGTGTTTTCCAGACGGGGGGATAGCTTAGACGAGTAGGGCCTTCTGGATCCCGCTAACTGGTTTCGGAGACTTTGTTAACATACTCTACAGGGTTTATTTTGCGGGTTAACCTAAATTAACTGTTCGGAAACTTTATCCATATATATCCTGGCACCTGTAACTAGTCTTTTTTTACCATATTTGTAAGACGTCATACAAAATGAGAAGAAAAAGAAAAGAAAAGTCAATTGCGGACTTCTCCTCCAGCTCTTCTTGGTTTGATACGTTGAACAGATATTTGTACTACATACACATGCAAAACAATGTGAGCCCTGGACCGGCAAGAGGAGGAAAGGGAAGGGAAGAAGAAATCAAGGTTTTTGGAAGTTCGCGATACAAGTTATGGATTGGAATCTTGGTTGGGAACCGGAGGCGGGTATGTACTAGTACATATCGTAGGTTAAGTTAACTTGCTTGTGCTTGCGCTTTTCTCTACCAAGAAAACTTGGTTGGTTCGGGCCACATCTGCGATCTTTGCAGAAATGACACATATCTGAATGGATTAAAATAGCAGTATTGATTTCAGGATTTGGCACTCTACCAAGCCTTATTTGTTTTTTTCTTGGAGGGGCAAAGTGGACCCTGAATTGAACTTTTTTTATCCTTGTTCCTTTTCTCACACTCTTTGAGTCCTTTACTACCGGTATTGTGATATCCGATGGCGGCATGGGGAAGGAAGCATTCGCATTCCCTGAAGGACGAATTGCGGTGAGATTAAGTGCGTGCAAGCCGCCACGGCACCCTCCGTCGTCTCCGGAACTGACGCCTCGAATTGTTTGAGTCCCTGTATCTTGCCGACGGTGGATATTTTTGACTCGGTGCAGGGAGGGCCGCTCTCCACTAGCCTGGGATCTTTGGTCGCCGATGCCTGAATCTGTTTGCTGTGTCGCAAGTTCGGTCTGATTGTCCCTGCCGTTCTGGCAACGAACGGTACCATCACCGGAAATGCTAGCTTGGTGGTGCAGTACTGGATTTGCACATGCTCTTTGTCTTGCTGCTCCATTATCTTCAGATACGGTACAGGACGGAACTTTTCGTTGAATAACGGTATGAATTGAGGAAACATGCCTCGACTTGCTGTTCTCTCTGGACAGTCTGCTCGTCTATCTATCCTAGCTCAGGGCTAGTCGGTATTGAAATATGCGGAAACGTGTTCGAGACAGGTTAGGACTACCGTACTCTCCCCCTTCGGTATCGGGAAACTACCGGGATACTTGGCCACCCATGTATCATGGAGTCTCTTGGCTTCTCCGATACGGTACAGTACCTAGCTACGGTAACTGGCTACGCTAGCCTGATGCGTTGCACAACAAATGTCGGCCAGGTGTGATATTCAGCAATTTACACAGAGTGCCCATCAATTGTGTTTCATCTTGATGATCGCTGTGGTCCTAATTTCTATCTCGACCAAAACCCTTCTAACTTTCCCTTTTGTTTATCTTTTTTTTCTTTTTTTCGGCCCTTCTGTTGTTGCTGTTGTTGTTGTTGCGTCCTTACTTCGTGTCGTTGCATGGCATGGAAAGCTGGGGGTTCCGGGGCAGAAATCAGTGTTTTTAGTTAACACGCGTGCACAGCGCTGGACTGGACTGGAATAATTTTGGCAGCTGTGAACAGTCCTTTAATAATCCCAATTGATAGCGAATATGATATCTCTTTCTTAGAAAAAGAAAGGAAAGGAAAGAGAGGAAAAAAAAAGGGACAACAACCCGCAGGCGTCGACACCACTGCCGTGTCAGATATATTCAGACATATTCTTGCCGCAACACTTGATGGGAGCTTCCTTCAGGCTGCCCTATCTTCCAGCATCTTGGCAAGGCAGCTCCCTTCCCGCCTTCTCAGCTAGCTAGCTAGTTCGGCGGCCGGATTTCGGATTATCTTTAAACCTCTTTTGCAAATTTCGATCGATTTACTCAGGAACCTCTGATCTTCAATTTTGCATCTCTTCCCTAGCGCCGCCCCATCATCATCACAAGATTTGCAGGAGCATCTCTCCGCCCGAAATTTGGGAACCTCTCATATGCGAAGTCAAGTGAAATAGTCTACCGGTATCTTACTCGTATATCTAAAAAGATTAAAATTAATTGCGATTCCTGCGTCTCTCTCTCTCTCCCACCCCCACGCTTGCTGCACCTCCGGCCCGGAGAGGCGAGAGAGATCTAACCGCTTTTAACGAATATTGCTGGGGTGGGGTGAGATACGGTGTTGTGGAGTTCAGGCAAGGCTAGGATGGGCGAATATCAATCAGTCAATCAATCAATCAACGGGGGTCCGGCCATGGCTCGAAGGGATCCTAATCAAAATTGGAGGGAGGGGAATCAAAAAAATCTAGACACTATGGGCGCTTCTAGACAAACTCGACAAGCACTGTTGGATTAAAAATAAAAAAAAGATAAAGTGATTATCCCGCTATCCCCTTCCCTTGTCCCCCGACGTTTGAAACTTGTTTGCGGAATATGATCGACACAGGGTAATTAACTTCCAACTGATTGGACGGGAGTAACCAGCCGAACCGCAATTCCTCGGGAAGGGCGAAAGAGGTATCATACCTAAAATTTTAAAAAGAAAGGGAAAAAGAAAAGATCTAATGTCTCACTAAAGCTTTTGACGTTAGATTATTTATTTTTCAACATTCTTTCTCACGCCTACAACTTTGAAACTTTATCCTTGAAGGGTACTTGTACAAGTCGCGTTACCCAGTGCCAATACGTAACGCGGGTTAAACACCTCGCGCGCTCATCAAAAATGTGAGCACCACCACCACCACCACCACCGGGGAAGGAGTGGGGAAAGATTGTTGAGTGTCTCTCTTTTTTTTTCTTTTCCTTTTGGCATGTGTGGATGGGATCTTGATCCTTCATTTTGTGTGAGGTACGATATCCGTGATGGTTGCTTGCCTGCTTGCTTGCCCGCTTACTTGCTTCGGCTGTCAGATTCGATGGGGGGGCTTAGCTTTTTGATAGAAGGGAAAAATCAAGAAAATAAATAAATAAATCGGAGACTGGTAGGAAGGAAGGAAGGAAGGAAAAAAAAAGGAAAAAAAAAGAAAAGGAAAAAAAACGCCACTGCCGGTATGGGGGCTTAGATTGATTGATAGATTGATTGATATTGATTAGCTAATTGAGGAAGCTTTGTGAATTGTTCAATTCAATTGATACTGTAGCTGAGGTTTTGTTCCAAAGGTAGCTAGACTAAGCTCTGTAGACGTGTTACTTCTTTGCAGTTCAGCTCAGCTATCATGTAACGATGTAAATTTTTTTTTTTAAAAAAATCCAAGCCCTGCTATTCCCAAGCTATCCGATTATATCGATACACACATGTATCCGTATAGATATAGCATACACCGCATACCCCTAGAGCACCTCACCACCCGCAATTATCACCAGTTTAGCCTAGACTCGTCCAGCCAGCCAGCCGGCCACTCACTCACTGCAAGACCTGATCCGCCCACCCGCCAGCCATGCGACCTTGATCGTGGGGAGAAGGAAAAAAAAGAAAAAAAAAACCTATATACTAGTACACCTCAATTATCTATGATAGAAGCCGGGGGGTTGCAGATCTATGATACTCTACAGGTAACACAGGAGGCGGGGAAGATCGGATATGTGTGAAGTAGGAAAAAAAAAAAGTAAAAAAAAAGAAAGGCCTCGATTTTAGCAATTAATCGTGACAAGTCCACAGCCACTTTCGATATCGTTGGGATTTCCATGATATTATGATACCATACCAGCTAAGTATTACCCACCTACCTACATACCTACCATCCGATAGTGAGTGAGGGAGGAGGGGAAAAAAGGCAAGGGGAAGTCGAACCAAGTCAAGTTAGTAGAAGGCGATTTCGTTCTCGAGGTGGTTGATTTGTTGGTAGTGGATAGATAGATAGATACAGTAGCTACAAACGGAATTTGCTCACTCGTTTACTTTTTTCGTTCTTTTCTTTCTTTTCTTTCTTTTCACACCTTCTCAAAATGCCTCAGATAGATAGTTCTGGCCGAGAGCTGTATTTGTTTGTTTGTCCTCTGAGCTGAGACAGACAGATCAGATGGAACTAGTAAAAAGGACGAGTGAGTGAGTGAGTGAGTGAGTAATCAACCATCTAGGCTTAGCTGATTTTATCTTATTTTGTTTATTTGTTTGTTTAAGCGGGGTTATGGAATGTTAAGTGCTCGTTGAGGGAGATGTCAAAGTCGAGGCCCGGCTGTGGAGGGGGGGGGGACGATACAAAGTAAAACTAAACTGAGCAAAAGAAAAAACGGATTTAACAGATAATCTTGGGGTAAAATAAAATATAAAAAAAAGAGGGATTAGCCATTTGCCTATTATATCACGAGGCACACAACAGTACAGTAAATCCGGTACGGTAGGATTAAAACTTCCTTTGAGCGCGGTACAGTGTAATAATATCATTCCCCCACTTCACTCACTCGCCAGAGGTCAGGGTCCCCCCCTTCCCCTCCCACATGGGCGGGTGACATAGCCGCGTGGGGGAAGATTACCGGTAACGGTTGTACTATGATAGCACATGCGAGCATGGGTATACTATACTGGACAAATGTCCGCTTTTGTGCGGATAGGTGGATAAAGAGGGAAGGAAGGAAGGGGGAAAAGTAGAAGGGAATGGTAAAAACAAAATAAACTTTGATTGGCCTATCATACTATACAAAGGAAAAACTAATACCACTTTTTTTGTTTTCCACGTTTTCGGCTATCTATCTATCTATCTATCTATCTGTCTATCCATCCCCTGGCTCCAAACATCCTTTACCACGGTCCACTTACCGTACCCTGTGTTTGCTTTTTTACTCTTCACGTTTCCCCCCCCCCTAGCATAACTTTCTTCCTTTCTTTCTCTCTTCCTCCAACCACGCCGGAGCCGGATCCAATACTCGGTATCACAACTTCTTCCCTTATTTGCCTATTATAATATTATTATACTTTTTGCTTTATCTGACTTAGCCCCTCCTGGCGAACGGGGTTTAAGGGCCAGAGCAGATGATAACCTCCCCATCATAGATTCTCACT
>QOVD01001324.1:0-28388 GCA_003521225.1 Tuber microsphaerosporum | reverse complement strand
CAGCAGCCTGTCTGTCTTTTTTCATATCATTCCGGACCTTCTTCGCCTGCTGAATCATGAATTGTGTAGCACACGCCCGATGATCTGCTGGATTCACAATGTTTGCTCGAGCCAATTGAGTTGGGAAGTCGGTATACATTCGAAGGAGCCCAGACTCCCAATCCGCAGTCTTTGCCTCAGCTGTAAGAGCCACTGGTCCGGCGACGAGGTCCGGAGGCTGCTGACGAAGCCAGGTCCTTTTGAAGTTCAAAACCCATATTTTATAGTCCCTATCGCCTGTACTGGGAAAACCAAGTTTCACACAAATACTGGCTGCCGAGGGTGCCATTCTCAGAATGTCTGTGTTCTACCCCACAATATTAAGTTAGTAACTGTGGTGGTAGCTAATAGTCAGAGTTTTGCTTACCTCATTATATATCTATTTTGGTTGTACAGTCTTAGTGGACAGGGTTACTAGGTCCGCCGAGTGGGTTTTTTTATTTGTTGAGACTATTAGATGGTCTGAAGATGGTAAGGATGGAAGCTTGGAGTCTGGACGCTTGGTATTTGCGTACCTATTTGGTGACTGCGTAGTACCTATGTGTATCTGATAACGGTTCAGATATTTGCGGTCTAGGGCAAGGCTGGAGGAAAGAGTTCGATTAGGAAAGACCATAACTCAGCGCAGGGTTGCAATAGGGCGTAGGACTGAAATGAAGGGTTCAGGTATTGGCGTGTTGAATAGGATTTGTGATCTAATATAAGCTATTGTGTACTGGAGACTTACTGGTGTATGATCTTCTGGCTGGAAGGCGAAAACCGCTCGCTATGTATCCCTTGCAGGCACTCTTTCAAGATTCAGAGTTCTTGATACCGAGCTTTCAAGTCTCACCCATCCAGGGAACTGTGCGTTTCGCATACTTTAACAAACATCTGTTTTCAAGATGAGATCTAGGTTTCAAGATGAACATCTGTTTTCAATGCGAACAGGGCGCTGAGTACACTTGAACAAACGCTGATATTCAAGTAGTGTATTACCGACGGGGTGGGCTGTCGCAGGGTCTGTATGGCAGGGTCCGTACGGCAAGATCCTTGTCGGGTGCACTACCGAGCAACTAGGGTAGGTCTGCCTTAGCACATCCCCGCAGTACACTGTGTACGTACGGTACTCGTACTAGTAGTACAAAGGACCAGGAGAGATGTTTTGTTACAAGTCAGCTATAATTAACCATCACAACAGCCCCTGCCCTATACAACAAATATATTACTTGTACAAACACTGTACTCTTTGTGCTCCTATCACAGCGATCCCTTCATGGCGGCAGCATTATTCCAACGCGATGACATCGAATCCCACTGGCCCAGACTGCGGAATGCCCTTCAAGACACTTAAGAGCCCATCAATTCACCCTAACCAGTCCCCGAAAAGGTAGACACGGACAATGCAGAAACAGAGGCCGTACCCAAGGAGTCCGCTGAGCGAAAGAGAGGGGGGTGCTAGCAATTGGCATCCCCGAGATGACCATCATTGGGTGGACCGTGAGTTTTATTCTAGATCAAGTTCTCTCTCGGCCCAAACTAACATCATTGAGAAGTCAGTGGATGGTAGCCAGCCACCCACAGATCTCGAAACCAGAGAGTCAGATAGTCCTCAGAAAACCGAGAAGCCCAGAACCGGAGGACCCAGACCTAACCTGTTTGCCTGACCTCAGTAAAACGCAGTATCATCTTTGTCAAACTGGTAGATCCTATGGCACTGCAGGTATAATTTACCGCAGATACCTAGACACGGAGTGGAACCTATAGCACCCATTTCGAAGTGGAAAAGACTTTGAGCTTGGATGGTGTATGCTGCGGTCGGGCTTAACAAAAGGTTCGAACGATGAGTATTTACAGGGTTGACTGGATAATGACAGGTGCACATCGTTCCAGACTGCAGATGCACTGTGGTTTGTGTTGGAGCGCGTAGAACACGGGTTTGGGCCCCGAAGCTGGTCTCCGTTCCCATGTGTGTCCGGAACATTGTACTCTCGCAACATCATGCACATTACCCAGCTACTTCTTGGCGATTTTCCTTTGGCAAACGATATGGTCTTCGGTCCCGAGCTTATCTTTGATAGCACGGGCCGAAGAGTATATAATAAGATTCATACCGCAGACTGAGAGTGGGAGACACAAGACTTAGTGCCCAGAGGTGGAATATTGGTGCCCCTCCTTTTTGCTTCTGACAAAACCCACCTTAGAAACTTCTCTGGAGACCAGGCTGCTTGGCCGGTCTCTATGTCGATCGGTAACATTAGCAAATATATACAACGGCAGGGCTCTAAACGCGTATGGGTGATAGTTGCTCTCTCACCAATTCCTCAAAAGAACCCGAAGGGTGGCCAGATTCATAGGTCTTGGCAGGGAGTGATTAAGCGTATTCTGAAGCCGATAGCAGAGCTGGATATAGCCGGCCCAGGGTATGAGTGGGATTGCGCTGATGGCCAGGTCGGCCGATGCTATCCGATCCTAGCAGCATGGATTGCTGACTACCAAGAACATGTCATTCTGGCAAGAATAATCAAGGGGCTTTGCCCAATTTGTGAGATTCTGGGGACTGAGATATGGCACGAGCCAAGTAGTAGCAGTAGAGTTGGGGGGTTTAGAGACCGCGATCCAAAGTCCTATCAGGAAGCGCTAGAACGAGGAAACAGGGAAGATGCAGAGTACTTAGCGTCCGTTAGTCTGCGGGTGGAGGAACATCCTTTTTGGAGGTTTCCTTTATGCAATGTGTACAGGCTCTGGCAACCTGACGCACTTCACCTCCTGCATCTAGGAATTCTTAAGACGATGATGGATTGGCTGGTGGGATATCTACGGCAGCAGAGGATTCTAGGCCGGTTCAATGACCGTTTTAGGTTGATCACGCCATACCCGGGCTTTCAACCGTTTAAGCGAAGCTATGAAGAGGTCAGCTCATGGCAGGGGAAAGAGATTAGAACTATGATGCGATTCTTACTAGCTGTGCAAGGACTGATCTTGATTGATGGGGTCCGATCTAGCCAATCGGAGGATGCACGGGTCCTAGGATGTGTCAGATCCATCATCAAATTTCTCCTGGTTCTTGGACAGCGCAGCTACTCTGATTACACACTCGGTCTGCTGGATAACAGACTCAGAATATTCTACAGGAGCAAGTCCGTGTTTCGTCCGCAAAGGAGCACGAAAGTAAGAACCAAGAACTTCGAGAAAAAGTGGGCCGCGATGGAGGCGAAGGGTAGCAAAGAGGGATGGTCTAGGGCACGGATGAAGGCGGAGAAGGCAAAACTCGAGACTGCGATCTATCATTTCCAGTTTCCAAAAATGCACATGCTGAGTTATGCCTCAAATAGCATCCGTCGAATGTGATCACCGGACAACTTCTCTACTGATATATGAGAACTCCTACATATAGAAAATGTCCAAGCATCATACTGCACTTCCAATCAGGTACAATCTGAGGAGTAAATGCTCTGATACAACGATAGACATACCGGGATCGCTTACATGGTTCAGACTTTAGAACAACTTGCTTTAAGCCGAATGTATGATAATATTACCACCAGGGTCCTTGGTATGCAGACTCGGAATGACAGATTACTCTCTACCAGGGTTGCGAGGCTCCGGGAGAGAGGTCCAGGGATAGGCCAGCACGCCGTTAGGACCAGCAGCAGATATAGCCGGAACCTAACGCCCCCGATTAGCCTTCAAATTCAAGTCCTGGAGTGGAAGTAGCGAGTAGATCAGGTAATTCAGCAGACCAGATTAGCAGGGAGGTCAAGAGGTATCAAGTGGCTCTTGCTGAGCGCGGCTGCAGACCGGTTTTCTATTCCTGACCTAACGGTGCTTTTCCGCTATTATGTTGAAGAACTTTGGGGGCAACATGTGGCAGAGAGGGTCCTCGGCCACAGAGAAAAAGATGCGGAATCCACAATGATTGAAATTTACAATTCAGTGGCGAACTACTTCCAACCATTTCAACCCAGGTTGGAGATCGAGAGGAGACTATTGCGATGTACCAAAGAGGTACAAAAGAATGAGCCGCAGAGCCACGATATTTGGGTCCGGGAAAGTCAAGACAAGGACAAGGATTCATTCCAAGTGAGGAAGGCATGCAAACCACTACTATACTTTTCGTTCAGCCCATCTAGGGCGGTCATTCCGCAGACCATACAACGAAACAAATCCCCAGTGAAAGAAATTCTGGAGCTAGTTATGCTAATAGGAATGAAGTATGCGACGGAATCGTGCAAGCCGAATCGCTTACATGGGTTTGTGGAGGTTGTGCTAAATGAACGGGATCGGTATGTCGTGGAAGTGGAACCAATTGAGGGGCCGGTCTGTCTGCTGGAAGGGGGAACAATACGTGGAAAAAATAGCTGGATCGTGAATAGCCACATAGACCTAGAGACCTACTACTATGTGTATTAGTATCGGCGGTGTGTGTGAAAATAAAAGTGTAGTGAGGGAAGACAGAACTAGGCGAAACACTATACGCAAAAGTAATGGGTAGAAAGATTCTCATTGTAGGGAAGAGGTTCGCGTGAAATATAAGAGGCAGAAGAAAGTGAGTGAGCGCAGTAACTCCGGATCACAATTTCTACCGTATTCGTGTGATCTCGAAGACTGGAGCATCCAGGGCAGACCAGAATGACGCGAGAATCCAAGGAGCGTGGCTCGAGTGGCTCCAGGAACAAGGGTATGGTGGCTGGAGCAAATGGAGGGCTACAGAGGTGTGTTGTTGCTGGATCAGAAGGTGGAGATCCAAGTGGGGATGAGACAGGAGGCTCATGATCCAAACAAGGAACGAACAAGGTTACCAAGGTCCAGAGCAACGAGGACCCGTGGGGCTGGGTGGCGACCCAAGGGCAGACCAAGGGGAAATAGAGGCCCAATCGGGATAGACCAGGAGGATTCATGGACCACAAAAACGCGGATCAGGGGGATTCAGGGGCGACAATTTGGTGGATCAGGAGGATCAGGTCCAGGCAAGCATAGAGCTGAGGGATAAAGGTCCGCACAAGCACTGATCGGAAGAGTAAAGGCCCGCGCAAGTGTTGACCTGAAGGGGGAAGATCTATGTAAGCACAGACCAGAAGAGTGAAAGCCCGCGCAAGCTCAGACCTGGTGGCTAAAGGTCCGCACAACCGCGGGCCGGGAGGATTAAGGTCTGGGCAAGGGAGGATCTGAGTGCAACGAAAGTGTCCAGGTCTACAGGGGAGAGCAACAGGGGCGGACGGGTAGAAAGTAGGGGTCCGCCAGAGACAAACAAGAGAGAGCCGAAGCAAAGAATAATGGGCCATTAGTCCCACGAGGCGCAAATGGAAATCAGTATCTAGCTATTGCGGTTCAGATTTGAAATACAATTGGCTGATGTACTGCATCCGTAATGGACTACTCTATGCCACCACTCGAGGAGGGGAGGACTGCTTCTACATACCAAGAGGACATGGGGTCAATGGAGAAACACTTAGGGAACTAATAATTAGTGAAATAAAAAACAAGGGACACCACAGTGCAGACCGCAACCTACGATATACTACCGAATACATCTACTGGGCGGAAATGAGGAAAAATTTTAGGGATTTTGTCAGGCAATGCGAGCTTTGTCAGGCAAATATGGAACACAATACCCTGCCTGAGGGTGAAGCACTTACACTCCCTTGCCCATCCGAGATATTTTCGAGTTATGCTATCGATTTCATGGGACCTCTTACTAGGCTAAAGGAAAAGGACATGGTACTAGTGGTAGTAGATAGAGCTGTGCGATATAGCTGGCTAATCCCAACCTCGGTTAACGCTACAGCAATAACCACCATAGAACTACTCCGGCACTATATTTTTACGCCACATGGAGTACCTACATCGATTGTCAGTGATGCTGACCCACAATTCACTTCCAAGTTTTAGAAGCAGACCCTCAAGACTATGGGGGTTGAACACATCATGGCTGCGCCCGGCCACCACTAAACCAATGGGCAAGCTGAACGGACAATCAGGGAACTTAAAACTACCCTGAGAAATGTTATTAACAACCGCCAAACCAAGTGGCTCTCCTCCCTTCCTGAAGTAACACATCAGCAAATTGTATTTCAAATCTGAACCCCAATAGCTAGATACTGATTTTCATTTGGGCCTTGTGGGACTACTTGCCCATCATTCTTTGCTTTGGCTCTCTCTTGTTTGTCTCTGGCGGACCCCTACTTTCTACCCGTCCGCCCCTGTTGCTCTCCCCTGTAGACCTGGACACTTTCGTTGTACTCAGATCCTCCCTTGCGCAGACCTTAATCCTCCCGGCCCGCGGTTGTGCGGACCTTTAGCCACCAAGTCTGCGCTTGCGCGGGCTATCACTCTTCTGGTCTTTGCTTACATAGATCTTCCCCCTCCAGGTCTGCCTTTGCGCGGGCCTTTACTCTTCCGGTCCGTGCTTACATGGATATTCACCCTTCAGGTCCGCACTTGCGCAGGCCTTTACTCTTCTGATCCGTGCTTGTGCGGACCTTTGTCCCTCCGCTCTATGCTTGCGTGGACCTGATCCTGCTGGTCCACCACATTGTCGCCTCTGAATCCCACTGATCCGGGTTTTTGTGGTCCATGAATCCTCCTGGTCTATCCCGATTTGGCCTCTGTTTCCCCTTGGTCCGCCCTTGGGTTGCCAACCAGCCCCACGGGTCCTCGTTGCTGTGGACCTTGGTTATCTCGTTCGTTCCTTGTTTGAATCATGAGCCTTCTGTCTCATCCCCACTCGGATCTCAACCCTCAGATCCAGCCACAACACACCTCTACAGCCCTCCATTTGCTCCAGCCACCATACCCTTGTTCCTGGAGCCACTCGAGCCACGCTCCTAGGGTTCTCGCGTCATTCTGGTCTGCCCTGGATGCTCCAGTCTTCGAGATTACACGAATACGGTAGAAATCGTAATCCGGAGTTACTGCCCTCGTTCACTTTCTGCTCCCTCTTATATTTCACGCGAACCTCTTCCCTACAATCAGATTCTTTCTACCAGTAACTTTTGCGTATAGTGTTTCGCCTAGTTCTGCCTTCCCTCGCTACACTTTTATTTTCACACACACCGCCGATACTAATACAGATAGGAGTAGGTCTCTAGGCCTATGTGGCTATTCACGATCCAGCTAATTTTTCCCCATATTTTTCCCCCTTCAAGCAGATGGACCGGCCTCTCAATTGGTTCCACTTCAGCAACATACCGATTCCGTTTATTGAGCACAACCTCCACAAACCCATAGAAGGGATGCAGCTGGCCCGATTCCGTCTCATACTTCATTCCTACTAGCATAACTAGCTTCAGAATTTCTTTCACTGGGGATTTGTTTCGTTGTATGGTTTGCGGAATAACCACCGTAGATGGGCTGAACGAAAAGTATAGTAGTAGTTTGCATGCCTTCCTCCCTTGGAATGTATCCTTGTCCCTGTCTTGACTTTCCCGGACCCAAATATCGTGGCTCAGCGGCTCATTCTTTTGTACCACTTTGGTACAACGCAACAGTCTCCTCTCGATCTCCAACGTGCGTTGAAATAGTTGGAAGTAGTTAGCCACTGAATTGTAAATTTCAATCATTGTGGATTCCGCATATTTTTCTCTCTGGCCGAGGACTCTCTCTGCCACAAGTTGCCCCCAGAGTTCTTCAACATAATAGCGGAAAAGCACCGGTAGGTCAGGAATAGAAAACTGGTCCGCAGCCTTGCTTAGGGAGAGCTGCTTGATACCTCTTGACCTCCCTGCTAATCTGGTCTGCTGAATTACCTGAGCTATTCGCTGCTTCCGCTCCTGGACTTGAATTTGAAGGCTAATGGCGGGCGCTAGGTTCTGGCTAGATCTGCTGCTGGTCCTAACGGCGTGCTAGCCTATCCCTGGTCCTCTCCCCCGGAGTCTCGCAACCCTGGTAGAGAGCAATCTGTCATTCCGAGTCTGCATACCGAGGACCCTGGCGGTATTATGATCATACATTCCGCTTAAAGCAAGTTGCTCTAAAGTCTCAACTATGTAAGCGATCCCGGTATGTCTATCGTTGTACCACAGCATTTATTACTCATATTGTACCTGATTGGAAGTGCGGTATGCTTCTTTGACATTTTCTATATGTAGGAGTTTTGATATATCAGTAGAGAAGTTGTCTGGTGATCCCATTTGACGGATGCTATTTGAGGCATAACTCAGCAGGTGCATTTTTGGAAACTGGAAATGATAGATCGCAGTCTCGAGTTTGTCCTTCTCCGCCTTCATCTGTGTCCTAGACCAACCCTCTTCGCTACCCTTCGCCTCCATCGCGGCCCACTTTTTCTCTAAGTTCTTGGTACTTGCTTTAGTGCTCCTATGCGGACGAAACACAGACTTGCTCCTGTAGAATATTGCAAGTCTGTTATCCTGCAGACCGAGTGTGTAATCAGAGTGGCTGCGCTGTCCAAGAATCAGGAGAAATGTCATGATGGATCTGACACATCCTGGGACCCGTGCATCCTCCGATTGGCTAGATCGGACCCCATCAATCAAGATCAGGCCTAGCACAGCTAGTAATAATCGCATCATAGTTCTAATCTCTTTCCCCTGCCATGAGCTGACCTCTTCATAGCTTCGCTTAAACGGTTGAAAGCCCGGGTATGGCGTGATCAACCTAAAACGGTCATTGAACTGGCCTAGAATCCTCTGCTGCCGTAGATATCCCACCAGCCAATCCATCATCGTCTTAAGAATTCCTAGATGCAGGAGGTGAAGTGCGTCAGGTTGCAAGAGCCTGTACACATTGCGTAAAGGAAACCTCCAAAAAAGATCTTCCTTCACCCGCCGACCAACGGACGCTAAGTACTCTGCATCTTCCCTGTTTCCTCGTTCTAGCGCTTGCTGATAGGACTTTGGATCGCGGTCTCTCAACCCCTCAACTCTACTACTACTACTTGGCTCGTGCCCCATCTCAGTCCCCAGAATCTCAGAAATTGGTCAAAGCCCCTTGATTATTCTTGCCAGAATGACATGTTCTTGGTAGTCAGCAATCCACGCTGCTTGGATCGGATAGCATCGGCGGACCTGGCCATCAGCACAATCCCACCCATACCTTGGGCCGGCTATATCCAGCTCTGCTATCGGCTTCAGAATACGCTCAATCGCTCCATGCCAAGACCTATAAATCTCGTGGCCTTTCAGTTTCTTTTGAGGTATTGGTGAGAGAACAACTAGTACCAATGCGCGTTTTGAGCCCTGCTGTATGCAGTTTGCTGCAGCGATTTGCCAAGGCAGACCTACCCTAAGTGCTTGGTAGTGCACCCCACACGCACCTTGCCGTACGGACCCTGCCGTACAGACCCTGCGACAGCCCACCCCGTCTATAATACACTACTTGAATATCACTGTTTGTTGAAGTGTACTCAGCGTACTGTTCGCATTGAAAATGGATGTTCATCTTGAAACCTAGAGCTCATCTTGAAAACAGATGTTTGTTAAAGTATGCGAAACGCATAGTTCCCTGGATTGGTGAGACTTTAAAGCTCGGTATCATGAAATCTGAATCTTGAACGAGTCCGTGCCAGAGATATATCGTGAGCGCTTTTCGCCTCCCTGCCAGAAGATCATACACCAGTAAGTCTCCAGTACACAATAGCTTATATTAGCACACAAACCCTATTCTACACGCTAATACCTGAACCCTTTATTTCAGTCCTACCCACTATTGCAACCCTGCGCTGAGTTATGGTCTTTCCTAATCGGACTCTTTCCTCCAGCCTTGCCCTAGACCGCAAATATCTGAACCGTTATCAGATACACATAGGTAGTCCGCAGTAACCAAATAGGTACGCAAATACCAGGCTTTCAGACTCCAAGCTTCCATCCTTACCATCTTCAGACCATCTAACATTCTCAACACATAGAACAACCCACTCGGCAGAACTAGTAACCATGCCCACTAAGACTCTCCAACCAAAATAGACATATAATTAGGTAAGTAAAACTCTTACTATTTGCAACCACTGTGGTTACGAACTCAATATTGTGGGATTGAACACAGACATTCTGAGAATTGCGCCCTCGGCAGCTAGTATTTGTCTAAAACTTGGTTTTCTCAGTACAGGCGATAGGGACTATAAAACATGGGTTTTGAACTTCAAAAGGACCTGGCTTCGTCAGCAGCCTCCGAACCTCGTCGCCGGACCAGTGGCTCTTACAGCTGAGGCAAAGACTGCGGATTGGGAGTCTGGGCTCCTTCGAATGTATACCAACTTCCCAACTCAATGGGCTATAGCAAAATTTGTGCATCCGGCAGATCGTCGGGTGTGTGCTACACAATTCATGATTCAGCAGGTGAAGAAGGTCCGGAATGATATGAAAAAAGTAAGAGAGGCTGCTGAAGCCGCCCGAGCCGCTGCCGGCCGTGCCATTGCCAAACGCACCAAATGTGGTGCCTTGCCCGCGACTACCGCAACCCCTGCTACCCCCGAGACTGCCACTGTCCCCGCAACTACCACGACCCTCAGGCTCCCCCAGACCACCAGAAACCCCGGGGCTGCCAGGGGCCCCTTGACTATCAGGACCCCTAGGGCTGCCAGGGCCCCCCTGGCTACCATGACCCCTCCAGCGATTTGGAGCCCGTTGGCTACCAGCAGCCCCTCGGCTACCAGGAGAGCATTGACTACCAAGAAGCGGGCAAGGAATGATGAAGCCAAGGTTCCTGGGAGCCCACCTACAAAGCGGCCGAGACAAGTGGAGCTGCCAGAGTTGCAGTTCACCTCTTTCAGCATCTTCTTCCGCGGTCCTGGCAATACCCGAACTTACTCTACAACCTATGCTAGCGTCAACGATTTCACCCGCCTTGTCCATTGGCCTCGTGGAAGAGCTCCACAACTTAGCGCAAAGTCCATGCTACTTATGGCGAATATCACCCTACGGAATGAAGAGTCCCTCGACTTCTTTCCCAGCGTGGAGCAGGTTGGGAGGGTAGAACTGGGTATCTCGAACCAAGGATCATGGAACACGGCAATGATGATGGCCCTAGCCAATCGCCCTAACGCGGACTCCTATGCTGGTATTGTGGTGGTGGCTATAGATGCAGGAACCGATACCAATCACAGGGCCGAGGAAGAGATTGCGCCAGACTATACCGGTGAAGAAGGGGATGAACAGGAACCCAGAATGAACAATCTTCTCGAGACCCTTGGAGACTGTGTGGAAGGGCCTTCTCAGCTTTCAATGAAAGGCAAAGAGAGGGCGACGGATACTGGGAACAATAATGCGGATGGGGGCTAAGACAGAGGTGGTAATGATAATGATAATGATGTTGATGATGATTATGATGGTGATAATAATAATGATTATGATGATAATGATGGTGATGATGACTTGTATAGAGCCCTAAGTAAGTGATGGTTCAACATATTGTCAAACTTTGAGAATCAAATTTATTTTTTCATAATTTGCAGATAGAGTTCGCCCGCCAATACCCCCTACCCTACTTAACAGCCTGATCCAGAACGGACCAGATAATTTTAACCCGCGATATGTTGGGGAAAACCACACCATGGAAGCTGACAAGGATGCAACGGCAGCTTCAACCGCAGACCCTCCTACCACTAGCGATGGCGCTCTTCTCGGACTCTGCTGTGACCAACTCAACAACGATTTTGAGCACCAATGCTTCGATGATGCCCTGAGAATGTTGGGAGCAGAACTCCTCACTCTAGTCAAAGGCGATATTGGGCCCCGCATGCTCAGAATCCCTGGAATCCCTAGTGGAAGGTTCCTCCCCCATCAAGTTTAGGGTTTCTGGTGTATTGTGGAGCGTGTCCTCGCGGACTGTCCCCCTGTGGCCCTAATGGCTGATGATATGGGATTGGGCAAGACACATTGCGCACTTGCCACACTACTATACCTTAAGTACATCATTGATGAGGCTGCGGCAGGTAGACCTTTGGCATGCTTGGGGGGAAAATTGGTGCCGGAATTAGAGGAGGCTCCGTGGATCTTTGGCAATAATATTGAGATTTACTGACCACCCTCTATCATCATAGCCCTGGCCAACCTTGTACCTTCCTGGGAACGCACAGTCCAAAGCTTGATTCCACAAACTCAGCTCAACCTGATCAACCTCTATACACGACGCCGGCTTAGTCATCAAGACCTCAATTACAGTTCTGATAACCCCGAGTGCGGGAAAACCATTGATCTGAATTCCTATATCACCTACAGATCCCACTATAACAATTCTGAGCGCTGTGAGGGCTGTGGTTGGGTTTTTGGGATCTTCAAAGAATCCCATAGAGCGAAATCACGAGCAACACAAACCTTCGACTCCTTACGTAAAATTGATGTCCCCGTCCCGGATCCAGCTCATGGGAACTCCAATACACCATACGGTGGGTGATTGGGTTGTTCAGACCGAGTGGCTGTTCGCCAAGGTCACTGATGAGAATGAACTCGATAGCCACGGTCCGCGTCCACTTGAGTCTATAGTTGCTGAGGTGAAGCGCGACAATATAACATTGGTGGAGGCCTATGACAAGATCAAAGATATTGTATGGCCTTGGAGCATCCGACGCTGGGGGAAACTAAAGATGCGAAGGGGGGCCCCCTGTTCCGCATCCCCGAGCTTGTCCAGCATGACGTACGCCTGCAATACACCCATGATGAGGCAACACCAATGGATGGTTGGATTGAGGATGCCAAGGACGGCAATGGGAATGCAATCCAGACCGTGCTACACGAGTGGAGTCTTGCGTGCCTCACCGTGGGCCTTCTAGACAACGATAAGAGCTCGGATGACTCTGAGTGTATGGATGGAGGAGTGCCCTGTCGTCAAAACTGGGATCGCAATACCTTCCGCTGTGGGCCTGTGTTTAGATGGATTTCGGATGTTTTCGTTCGGCAGTTGTTGGGCACACCTGAACGAGAGGCACCGAATAAGGTGGTGATTTTTGCCCCGTTGCCAGGCCAAGCATCCTATGTCAATTGGTTCTTCCGAACCTTTCATGCCAGTATTCACCCTATCTTGTATCACTCTGGGGTTGCGTTGAGAGACCACGATAGACTACTACAAGAGTTCGCTGCGGTTGACAGACCGGCAGCGCTGATCCTGACCTGAGCACTCAGTGGCACCGGGCTGAACCTACCAGCAGCGAACCATGTTATGATCATGCAAAAGTTCTGGAACTTGAACGAGCAACGTCAAGCAGTTGCGCAGATTCAGTGTATCGGCCAAATGCGGACCCCAAAGGCATGGATCTTGCATTGTGAGGGAGGGATGCATGATAGGGCAGAAGAACATCACCAAAGGTGTGGAAAGTTTGAGTCGCGGATCATGCACGGATTGATTGGGGAGAGATTCTCCTATATGGAGTTGATGGGTGCTAGGACAACCAGGATCCGTGAGCTTGAGCAGGCACAGTGTGCTACACAAGCTAGTGCTGCTGTCTGCGGTCCATCTGACATTCATGGTGCTGATGGCGGTGATGATAGTGATGATAATAGTAATGATGGTGCTCACGGCCCTTCTGGAATCCAGGCTTTCCGGTATACTTGATCTGAATCATCAATTTTCCTGCCAAAGACTCATTTCTCTGGTATTCGCTGGTTTCTTTTGTTTGCTTCTCGCTTTTCTAATTGGGTTGTTAGCATTTCTTTTCTTTCTACAGCACGTTATAGATGATAACGCTATAGACAGTAGTTGTCTGTTATTTGTCCTTTTGCTTTGGGGTCTCGGTTTGAAGGCTCTTGTCGTCTGGCTTCCATCCGCGGGAGCATCTTGGTTGTTTCATTTCGTCGTTTTTCATTAGTTTTCTGCTGGGTCAGCATTTATTTTCCGTCTACGGCATAGGCAGTGGTTTGTTTCTTTTGTCTTGGGTCCGCGTCTAAGAGCATGAGATTTAGAGTTTAGGAGGTCAGTGTCCGGATAGCGGTAGAGTGTCTTTTTTTTTTACATTTATCATTGGGTTTGCATTTTATTGGTCTCAGGACGCAAGGGTTTGCATTCGATTAGATGTTAATGGCGGTCTTATTAGCTCTGCGAGATTCCTATCTTTCTCTTCTTTTCGACCTCGGTATTTTTAGCTGCAACATAGATTTAATTCCACATCCGCGGACTTAGCTTGAAGTTAACTGTGAGAATTAGCCAAGTACAAGACACTCTGGACCGATAAGCTATTTCAAGCTGCTTGAGGCGCTAGGTGACACAGACCCATGTCACGGACTGGGTGTTTTGTGCTCTAGCGAACCCAGCGTACTTTTCCCCCAAAAGATCGCTCTTGAGCGAAATTGAGCTTGCGACTTCCATTGGAAAGGGCCTACCACAGTACTATCTACATGTTGCGTGTTTGTTTGAGGTGACAAAGGCACCCGAATACCTTGTCAAGTTCTGTCACCCACAGACCCCACAACCTACCTATATCTTCCGTCCCATTCCTCGTACTTTGCACTTGACTTTTCACATCATATACCTATCCAGACAACCAAAGGGATGCCGCGCGCGGGAGAGAATACACATACCAATCAAATCCTAACTTGA
Organism: Tuber microsphaerosporum; assembly: GCA_003521225.1. Taxonomy (NCBI): domain Eukaryota; kingdom Fungi; phylum Ascomycota; class Pezizomycetes; order Pezizales; family Tuberaceae; genus Tuber; species Tuber microsphaerosporum. The sequence goes on along the minus strand of QOVD01001324.1, from coordinate 13,883 downwards.
GCTCTTGGCTCTTCCGGTACTCAGTGTGTTGGCAGGCGACCAGAACAGACCAGGCGTGCCTATTCACCTGTGCATCCCACTCGTTATTCCGAACCCCAGCATCCCCTTCGTCGTTCAAATAGCCAATCTAACGATGAAGAGGACGAATACTATGCTGAATTCCTTACCAGTAAAGTACCCTATGTAGTTTGGGAGGCTTCTCTCTAGTGAACTTTACGCTGCCGAAACAGAGCCGCAAGATGCACAGGTTATAGGCAGTCTACCTGAACCTTCGAGCGTGTTATTGGACGAAGACCTCTCCTCTGAGTCCGATGTCCTGGAAACATGCCCTCACAAGCGGGCTCACATAAACCTCGAGGTCCCTGCAAACAGCCATGGGAGACCGCTTGTTAGGAGACATTCACCAACTGAGAACCGGCTGTCTACAGGCTCAGCGCAGCACTTTGGAATGCAGAACGACCTTCCCAAGAGGCTGCGGACTGAGCTCGCTTGGCAACAACCCCGCTCTCTGGAAGATATATCCGCAACATCGGAACCACTGACTCCATCGGACTCCGCAAGTGCCACATCGGAGGGCAAGCTGCCGCGCAAGTTCTGGAAACAAGAGTTTATCCCCCCTGAGAATATTCTTGTTTAGGATCCTGCGAAACTTTATTTACAAGCCGAAGTCTATACAGGCCAACCTTGGCCTTCCGCGTCTGTAATGGAGAACATGATCAAGACGGCTTGGGGACTAGCATTGGATCAAAGAAAGCGGGAAAAGAAAAATACTACAGCTTCCGGGATCAGCGGCCCATGGAACCTCCACTATCGCTTCTTCCTGATGCAATCTCATTAGAGATAATATGTCCCCTAACCCAACCAAGAATGAGAATTACAATTCAGTGGCTAAAAGTTGTGTAAGCTGAAACGCCGTGTATCGGCTTGTCGTGGGTATCTAGTTTCTGAAGCACGGAAAATAGTGGTGGAGTGGTATAATTTGCCGATCGCGGACCTAGTTGAGTACCGAACACTGGCGAAAAGCCTTCTCCAGGATGATTCGTTTCTTAGCCGGACCGTAGATCTCAGAGATGGTCCTCGGACCAGCTGGTTTACGGTAGAGGAGATTGTAAAACTGGTGCGTGCCTACCTTTTCGCCAACGAGCGCAGTCTGGGCTGCAAACCGTATACACAGAAGTACTTCAGCCCTCTGCGTTGGCCCACAATTCTCCTCCTGTGCACTGCTCTTCGCTGCTCCTTAATGGACTATGAAGATACAGGGCATAAGTCTTTAACGGTGGGGGATTTTTCACCGGCAGTGTTTGATGGTTAGTAAGTCATCTCTTAGGGTAAACAAGGCAGCTAATACATCAGCAAAAAGACAATTTACGTCCGGCGAACTGTATCTGCGCCAGGACACATGACGTCCGCCCCGCTCGCCCCAGACGCCTGCTACCTCTGGATTCTTGTTTTCTTACCCAATCGCGCCTACTGCCTTGTAACGCCAATTTCCTTTCTCCAAATACTCCATAGGCTGTGCTCCTGACCCCCCCCACCTACATACCTCTCCCCCCTGCCCTATTCTTCCCATAACACCCAGCGGCCCTTGCCCTGCCTGCCCACCCCTCCATTCTTTGTCCCTGATCCTGCCGTCGGGCGTCACCTAGATTCACCCGCTAACCTCCAGACACTTCACATTCATCCAAGTCCCCGGCATGAACAAGCCGAACACAGGGGGGCTCCTGGACTCTGAATTATGACTCAAGGATCCCCCAATGTGTTCGTATTCTTCATGCCGAAGACCTTTACTTTTTCCGTCCGACTGCGTCCGCTGATTTCGGGCTAATCCCCACCGTTTTTTCATATTCTAACCCATCCTCCGCCGCCTTTCTCCGACAAAACGCAATTGACGTTTGGCAAATCGGACTCGCCCCAGCCACCTGGTGCGTCCGGATTCTCGTTTTTTTACCCAATCGCGCCCACTACCTTGCAACGCCAATTTCCTTTCTCCAAACACTCCATACGCTGTGCTCCCGACCCCCCCCCGCCTATATACCTCTCCCACCTGCCGTCATCCCTTCTATCAGGCCCGGCGGCCCCTTCACCCCCACCCACTATTCTTTGTCCCTGATCCAGCCATCACGCGCCGACTAGATTCACCCCCTGTCCTCCTGATACTTCACGTTCATCCAAGTCCCCGGTATGAACAAGCCGAACACATGAGGGGCTCCTGGACTCTGAATTCTGACTCCAGGATACCCCACTGTGTTCGTATTCTTCATGCCGGGGACCTTTATTTTCCATCCGACTGTATCTGTGGGCTGATCCCCACCATTTTTAGTTTACCAACCCATCCTCCACCGCTTCTCCCCGACAGTGTTCTCTCTATCTGGATCCAGGCGGGCTTGTCGGTCGAATCTATAGTTCTTTGTTTTTAATATTTTTGGTTTCTATTTCTATCTTCTGACTAAATATGTACAGAGAAAGTTTCAATAAATGTCATTAAATGTCCGCAGATCAATCCGGTAATTTACTAGCTATTGCCCATCCCCATAAGGAACCACATGTGCCTGCCCAACCACGACTCCAATATCGATTAACCTCATATCCCAACCGTTGCGCCGCTTGCAGACTCGTATATGTCCACTTGACACATCAAATCTGCCACCATTCACCGGATCAACTACTTGAACAAATGCTACCCGACTTGCAACCCCCGTCCGCATATTTCTTATCTTAAAAAGCCCTACCAAGCGTGCCACGACCCGTCCGCGAAGTTCACCATACATATCCGGCCTGCCACCCTGTATCCAAATCCAATCATTTCTGGCACCAGAGTTTTGGAATGCCTTCTCTCCTGTACAGCGCGCACGATAAACCTGGACGATATTAGTTTCTTGAAAGTCTGGATCAGGAATTTCAAGCTGTGTGAATAGCTCAGCTGGACAGAATTTCAGTTCTCTGGGGTCAACTGGGGGCTGCTGTTCATCATTCACGGCCTGGCGGATATAGTTAACCAATTCCGCAGCCAAGTCGTTATATGGAATCTCTAATTCACGGCAATGCTCGAAAACTGTGCCGACATTCAGGGTCCGCCCTTTCAGGACTCGCCTGGAAATCTGGTGGGGCATGCTGGTCTCTATACCTATCCCGGGACTAGAAACGCTTACGTTGCCAGTTCCAACCGTATCGCCCGCCGTCTGTAATACATCCATAGTCAATAATTACATTCCAATAGCGTGTTGCGGGCTGTATTGTGCCAAGATCTGTCATGCCGCTTCATTTTTATTTGACATGCGGTACCCTTCCTTGATCTGCTCTTTATGCGCCAGCTCGCCGATATCTGTGGAATACATTGGAAGAGACCCAAAACGTCACACATGCTGTACAATGTGATTTAGGTAATGCATCTTAATAAAATTGAAGTGGTTTTCCCGCTGTATCAATTCTGCCAATTGATTGGCCCTTTCAATCCGGGCTTCGCCCAGTGGCCGATGCCGTTTGGCGGCGGATCCAGTGCCGACCCTAGTTCTGTGCTTATTGGCAATCTGTTCCCTCAATTCCCGATCCTGACGTTCAGCCTGTGCACGTACAGCCTTAGTTGTACGAAACTCGAGAAATATGTCCTTTGTTTTGTGAAAGGTCCGCAGATACCGTTCCATGTAACGGAGCGTCTCCGGCGTATGTCTGTGATACCGTCTCATCAGGGTGAAATCAATCAGTGAGCAGAAGCCCTATAATGCCCGCTTGAAAGGCAGTTGTTGAGAACTATCCGGATTTCGCAATGCGGACGCCAATACGGCCGAAATACAGCGGCCAAGGTTTCGTATTTCCTTGCCTTGCCACTGCATGACTCCTCGAGAAGCCTTTTTTGGTAGACAGACACCGGGATAAGGTGGCAATTCTTTCCAGATATCATCAAATGCCTGCTGCTGTTTATGCTTTTTCAGGATTCCTTCTATCCATTTGATCATATGCTTAAAAAGTGCGAGATAGATGTTGTGTAAAAGGTCGGGTTTCTGAAGGATAGTGGGGTTTACTCAGTAGAGTCCGGAGAATACATTGCGGTCCATTTTCACCCCAATTTGATGAAAATAGTCTGCAATATGGGTGGCTTGAGTTAGTTTGTGCTCCTTTGTCTTTCACGTATAATAGGCATAGTCCCGTGGCTTGTATGTGTTTTGTGGATCCTTAACACGTTCTGTGACCGGAACTTCACACTGTGGGCAGGAATTATTGGTTATTCCATGCAATGTGGTATGCTCAACATGGTCGGCAATCCAGGCTGATAAGAATGGAAAATATAGGCGCATTTTTCCATCTGCGCAGTCCATCATGACGCCGGATTCGGCAATCTCCTTCCATGGGGCCAGAATGAGATCGAAGACAGCCTGCAGAGCATCAGCATTCATCTTTCGCTGGATTTCGTCGGCGCGGACTGATGCATGACTGAGTTTTGGTGGCACAGGCAGCAAAGCAAGTAGTAGGATTGGCATCTTTGTTGGGCTGTTTTGCGTCCGGGAAAGGATATTGCCAATCGTTACATATACCGGCCACGTTTTCTTATCTCCCGAGAAGTTTGTGAGGTGAGTCTGGTCAGACAATCCGATAACAGGGACTACCGTCGAGCCTGCTGTGAGTGCTTCCTATTAATAGATCTTAGTACTATACAGGTAAGTGATCGCGGACTTATCATACCTGAGTTTCCCACCTCCAATCTGCTGCGTGCATCTCTGAGTATAATCGATCACCACTTGAATCATATTCGTGTATCGGCGCATCAACTATATCTCCTCTGTAAGCGACCTGCCGGATGAGGTAGCGGACACAGGATACAATATTTCAGTAGTAGAACGTGGTTGAATGTTTTCCAATCTCTAGCGTTGCCTCAGTCCATGACAAATATTTTCTGAATGGGTCCAGAGTTTCAAGTTGCTTTTCCACTGTGTAGGCGAACCGAAATGATCCCCGTTTCATACCACCCAAGCCTTTGCCAAAGTAATCATTAATCCGCGTCTTCGGTACCTTGCTCCGTACAAACCAGCTAGCCAAATTGAAATCGCCCTCCGAATAAAATGGGGCCCATGGATTATCGAGCATGGCTTGGTTAAGCTCCTCCTATCCAGCAACATCGCCAATTGGTCTGCCAGCACCCGCGATCGTTTGCTGACTACATGGGATCGACTTATCCTGCTGTCGGGAAACGTCCTCCGAGTCCAAGTCATGCTCTAAATCACTGCCTGTCTCCTGTTCGCTTCCTGAATCATAGCCTAAAATTGCTGGGTCAGACTCATAGTCAGAATTTTCCCCGTCCTCTGCAAATTCATCTGCGTCACTAGTGATGCGTTGGTTGACTCCTTCATCCTGTATAAACGATGTCCGCGCAGATGAAGTTCATGGCCCAGAGTCCGCGATCTCACGGTGTAAAAGCATAATATCATGATGTATCGTCCGAACGTATTTTTTATAGGCAGCAGCATGCTGATAAAGCTGGCAACAATAGAGGCACTTCGTGGCCATCCTTCTCGTGTTTGCCATTTCTGTTCTGTTTCTGTTTCAAGGTGCTAGTATCCGGTAGTGAATCGGCTGCGGGAGCGGATGAATATCGTCTTGAAAGCTAATGTCCGATGGCTTTCAAACTTGAAAAAAAAACACAGCAGAGTTCCGGTATTTGTCGGGAGGATCAAGTAGTCGTGGTTTAAGCTTTTCAAGTTGGGTCTTCGGGCCTCTTGGCGGACCCCTGCAGCTCTTCTGCGGCTCAAAAGTCTATTTCAAGCTTACATAAACTTCAAGAAGCAATCTCATGTTCGTCCTAAACCCTTCCTTGTTTGTACAGCGTACAAGTGTTTACCAGATGAAAGCCGTCCGTGGCCTATATAAACCATGCCTTTCCTCCTTCCTTCCTTCCCTCTCATCATCACTTCTCATCAAACACCAACTGACCTGAACTCTTCTCACCCGCTTTTGCCATCCACTTTCCGCCGGCTGGCCTCTAGCACCAGTTCTCACTCGAGTGTACCGAGAACTATATTCATCCGTGTGGTATATACTCTATTCATTCTCTATCTATTTTGACAAAATGGCTAACCTGAATAATCCTAGGCCCTGTATTTAGTCCGCGAAAGACTCATCTGACCTCCGACATATCCATCCGCTCCCTCACTTTCTCAAAGGTGTGTAGCATCTAGAGTCTATTATTATCCTTTGATCTTTGTCACGCAGAATTTTGTTCTAAAACTCGCCACTGCCGAAATAATCCACTGGCCAAAGGCCGCGATAAACCCTCTCTCCCATCATACCTGCATCAAAGAGCGGACTTACTCGCCCTAGAACGAAGGGCCATGAAGGCGACGGGGACATTGCCTGGTGCAAACACATCTGCCGCTTCCAAGACCCCAGTACGACAAGTCCAGAGTACAAAACTTGGTGGGACGCCATCAAGAGGAGGATGGAGCAGCATCACATCCGGGGCTGGAAACTAGCCACCCCTGACCAGTGGGCGGCAATCCAAGCATATACGCAAACCATTGAACCCCTGGCCAGCAATTGTAGAGCTGCTCTCTGGCAGCAAAACTCAAATGCCGGCCTGCGTTGCACTGAATATCTTGATTTTCTGCTTAAGAATATAGCGAGAAAGCATTCAAAAACGTTGCGTCGCTTGGGTGTCACCGTTCCTCCAGCTGTCCCTGCTGCTTCTGCCGTGGCCGCAAATGATCGTAAGTTCCGTCCTTTGTTGTCCCTATTAATCTGCATGTCAATTTACTAATATAACATCCTAGGTTGTGCCGGCCCACATAGCATCCGCGTCTGGATAGACCGGCCATCTACTTATCGCAGAGACAACCCACTCCCCCGCGGGCTGGAGCATGTCCCATGGAAGACACATCTGGTCATGGTCTGGGTAGAGATGACCGAACCCACTCTGAAGAGCTTGCATACGGCCCTCGATAGCTGTTTTGCCCCCGGTATCGGCTATCGTCACTTGGTTGACGCCACCAGATATGGCAGCCTTTTGCTACTTGACTCCCCAGAGGACCCCCTGCCACTCTCTGAAATGCTAGTCCTACATGATGATACGCAGATCCACATGTTGTGGGAACAATGTCAGCCATCTGAACCAATGGAAATGCTTTTTCGAAGGCATCGCACCAATGTTCAAGAGCCCGGTACCCGGCCCCCTTTGGTCAATAGTTATACGGACCGGAATATTAGGAATAGTCGTGCCATTGGCGCCGGGGCGGACGAGCCGAGATCTGAGCAGGAGGCTTCGCTGGAGTCTGACAGTGCTGATGACAATGATGGCAAGCCAGAATCCTCTACCACGGCAGCAAGGCGGGGGGCGTACCGTGTGACGATAGCAACCCCTACAGCAAAGCAGGGGCCGCGCCGTCTGGCGAAATCAACTACTGCAGCAAAGGTGGGGCCACGCCGTGTAGCGACACCAACAGCTACTCGGGCGAAAGCAGTATATAGCGGGCGAAACAGAGGTCGGTGAGACGGAGAAGAGGGGTCTTCAACGGATTTTGCTGAAATATTCGTCCATAATCCGTCTATAGATCAAGAGCCTGACTCGGAGGTGATACCACGTGTTGCTCAAGGTATTCCTCATTCTGTCCCACTACCTAAATGTGGTGTCCTGAGGCCCGGCAGACAAATAATAGGGCTTGTGAGGTACCAGGCTGATAGAAAAAAAGCAGATGTTAGGGCACCGGTCGATTCCTCGAGCAAGCGCAATCGGGCAGCTATGACCGACGATGAGGACTCCAAGTGTAACGGCCCCAAGGGGTGGTTCCGTATTTCAATGGGGTAACGATACTAGCTCTATACCAAAGGGCGGTATCTAACGAGACTAAGTACCGGAGGCTTAGACTAAGTTGTTGTAACGAAAACTTCTTACTATATCGCAACTACTAAAGTAGTTCCTAATAGAAGGCGTTTGGTGTACCTAACTGAATACTAAAGATTCTCGAAGCAAACTGAAGAAGTAACTGCTCAACCAAGTATATTGAAAACTCTGTCTGTCGAAGTCTGCCTTCTCTTAGTCCGGAGAATAGCAGGTCTTAAATACACTTGTCAGGCAATCCCGTGCCTTGCTTAAACAAATAACAATAAGGCTCCGAAAGTGGCAGCCTTGAAAGTTCTTAGGTATCAAACCTAACACAAGGTGAGTATCAAGCGATACTCAAAACCAAACATACAACATACTGAGTATCAAACGATACTCGAAACCAAACATACAACATACTGAGTATAAAGCTATACTCAAAATCAAACATAAAACATACTGAGTATCAAGCGATACGCGAAACCAAACATAAAACATACTTAGTATCAAGCGATACTCGAAACCAAACATAGTAACTCAGGTACCTGTACCGGTTACACCCAGAAAACAAAATAAAACCCTTATTTCAAAACATAAAAAACTCAAGCATCATTCCTCAATATCGTAATCAGTATCCAAATGTGGTTCCCAAAACCCTTTGTCAACCGAAGGTTCAATAACATCAGGTTCAAAACCTCCCCTAATAGGAGAAAAACAAATTGTAATATACCCAGAACAAACAATAGGAAATTCATCTCCTGACATGTTGTCAGTCCACCATGCCTGCAGCATCTCCATCGAGATTTCTAGTCTTTCGATAGCTTCCCAAGAGTTCTCGCTCGCTGGATATCCAATGCATTAGAACAGGAATTGGTCTCGTCCATGCCTCTGCCTATGATTCAGTATCGTTTCCACTTCCCATTCCTGTTCTTCGTTGATGAGTATAGGTGCTGGTTTAGCATGGGTGCTACCCAGGAATCGTTGGTTGTCATTAGGGTGGTAGGCTTTAATGACTGAACAGTGGAATACTCCCTTCTGCCGGCGGTACATTCTTGAATCCATACTGACGGTATAGTTCTGCTTATGTTCATCGTATTCCAATACTGGAAAGGGCCCTTAGCATGGTGGTTTTGGTTTCCTTGATCTTCCAGATTCCGTTGCAAACTGGTCTCCATATACCATGACCATTCCTCCTACCTCTACTGGCTTATGCTCTTTTCTTCTCTTAGCTGCCACCCTCGCAGACCTCAAACTTGCCAAGCTCAATGCTTGGTAGGCCGCATTTCTGATCTCCTGATGTCTGTTGTAGTAATCGTCAGAGGCAGGGACTGCAGAGTGGTAGGTTCCGTAGGTATCCAGTAGAGGATAGTCTCGTCGATATACGACTTTATATGCTGACATGTTAATAGTATCTGAATGTCCAGCGTTAGAATATGCGGTCACTTCAGGAAGGGAGCAGAGCCAGTTGGTTTGGCGGTTGTTGATAACATTTCTCATGACAGTTTTAAGTTCCCTGATTTTCCGTTCAGCTTGCCCATTGGTTTGGTGGTGGCCGGGCGCAGCCATGATGTGTTCAACCCCCATTGTCAAGAGGGTCTGCTTCCAGAATTGGGAAGCAAATCGTGGATCAGCATCGCTGACAATCGATGTAGGTACTCCATGTGGCGTAAAAATATAGTGCCGGAGTAGTTCTATGGTGGTTACTGCTGGAGCATTGACTGAGGTTGGGATTAGCCACCTATATCCCACTGCTCTATCCACTACTACCAATACCGAGTCTTTTTCCTTTAGCCTGCTAAAAGGTCCCATGAAATCAATAGCATAACTTGAGAATATTTCTGAGGGGAAAGGGAGGGTAATTGCTTCGCCTTCCAGTAAGGTATTGCGTTCCTTATTTGTCTGGCAAATCTCACCTTGCCTGACAAAATCCCTAAAATCCTTCCTTATTTGTGGCCAGTAGAAATACTCGGTAGCATATCGTAGGTTGCGACCCGCGCTGTGGTGTCCCTTGTTGTATATCTCGCTAATCATTAGTTCCCTAAGTGTTTCTCCATTGACCCAATGTACTCATTGTATGTAGAGGTAGTCGTCTCCTCCTCGCGTGGTGGCATAGAGTAGTCCATCACGGATGCTGTAGTATTGCACCTTTTCTCCTCGGGATGTGTTGTTGGAGTCCTGGGCCAATTGGTAGACTCGGTCGTTCCTTTATCCTTTGATTATCTGTTCCCGCGAGATTGATTTCATATCGTTCACAGCTTGTGTGATATCCCTCTCGTCCACCACCCTCTGCCATCTCGAGATCTCGTCCTCTTCTTCCTCTGGTATATCATTGTATACCTTATAGAGGTTTCGTTCGTGGTGGGGTTGCCTAGGCGGCTCAACAACAGGAACAATGTCCTAGCTTGCTAATGGCCCTCCATAGAGGAGCTTGGTAGTTGGTCATCTTCGGGCCTGATGCTCGGGGCAGTCAGGGCTATCGCATGGGATACCAGTGCTTGTGGAACCAAGGGCTTCATGTAATTGTTGCTTAATCTTCGCTAGCTCCAGCATGGGTCGAGTTGAGATGATTTCGTCAGGTTCAGTATCCATGTCCTCATCCTTATCAATGGGGGGAGCAGTAGCTGGCGGGCTGCAACCTGGCAAACCGCTATAAGTCTTGGTAGGTGGCTTCAATTCTTCGTGATCAGAGCATGCTGGTATATCGCAGAATGACCAGTGTATGGCTCAATAATCTATTTCTTCCTGGCTCCTGTTGCTGCCGATACTCCTATAATCATCCAAATCATTTATAGGAGGATATTCTTGGTAGTCCTTGAATTCGCATTCACTGCCACAGCTATCGTGATCATGAATGTACTGAACTGGTTGGCTTTCATATCGAGACATATTGCTCGATAGGTATTCTGTGTAAAGGGTAATAGATTGGTTATCAGATGATAGTAGAGGGTTGGGTTCTGGTTCTTCTTGAGTAGGATCTTTAGCCTAGTGAGGATATTTGTTATCGTTTACATAGAGGTGTGATAAAGCGTCTGCTATATAGTTCCATTTTCCTGGCCGGTATACTATTTTGGTGTCATATCGGCCTATGAATCCTTTTCAACGTAGCAGCTTCTTGGTTGGTGTTTTGCTCGTCTTCAGGTGCATTAGGGGTTGATGGTCTGTGACAATGGTAAACCTGTTTCCTGCGAGGAGGTGGTGGAGTGCTGTGAGTGTGTCCACAATGGCTAATGCTTCCTTGGCTGTGGTCCCATAATGCATCACGGCGTTGGAGAATTTCCTACTATGTAATGCTACCGGTCTTGCAGTATCAGCTGTTTCCCCTGGTCCTACCCATGCTCCAACTCCAGTGTCTGATGCATCGGTGATCAGCCATATTGGTAACCCTGATTCATAGTGTAATGGTTTCATAACCTCGTTTTGTGCAACCATTCGCTTAACATTTTCCATAGCTTGGTCATGTGTTGCGGTCCACACAAACTCTTCTGTTCCAGTAAGCGCCGTGAGGGGTGCAGTTATCGTTTCTATGTGGGGCAGGAATTGGCTGATATAGTTAATAGTACCGTGGAATTCCTGCACTTGCTTTTTATTCTGAGGTGTAGTCCATTCTTCAATTTTCGTTATCTTCTCAGGTGATGACTTTAGGCCTTCTTCGTCAATTATGTGTCCTAGCACATCCACATTGGTGCAGAAAACTTCTGATTTCTTCCTGCTTGCATAGAATTTTGCTTCCTTGAGCTTATCGCAAACCTCTGATATGTGTTTTAGATTGTCTTCCTCTGTATCAGAAAAAATGAGTATATCGTCAATATAAACCCACACAAACCTTTCTAGGTAGTCGGCGAATAGGTCTGACATTATGCGCAAGAATGTTCCTGGAGCATTCATATCTCCTTGAAGCATGACCTTGCTGACGAAACATCCAAAAGGTGACTTGAAACCGTTCTTATCCACATCATTTGGTTCTATTCTTGTTTGGAAATATGCATCGCTAAGGTCTATCTTGCTTCAATATCTAGCTCTTGCTAGTGAATTCAGGATCATCCTCTGGTTTGGGATTGTTTCATCGTCCTTAATAGTTATATCATTCCTTGCAGTGAGGTCAACCAGTGGCCTCATGCTTATTTCTTCCTTCTTTTCCTGTGCGAACATAGGTGCTGCTCCATGTACTGCCTTTCGTTCGATAATCCCGCTTTCTATCTTCTCTTCTATCCACTTTCTGAGGTCTGCTACCCACCGTTCCTGGATTGAATAGGTTGGTAAACTCCTTTGTTCCGTTCCTGGTTTCAGTCTGATCTCATGGTTTATCTTTCTGAGCGGTGGTAATCCTTCCGGTATTACTTCTGGGAATACCTCTGGGTGTTGTTCCATAATAGTTTCGGTACTAACTATGGCCGCTCTTATGTTTCCGCTAGTAGGTGTGCAGTTATTCCTAACTTTCTGTTTTGGAAACACTATTGCTAACTTGGCACATTCAATTGTAGCTTGGTTGTTGTTTGAGGAATGGCATTCCTATAAGAGTATCGTATTTTGCTAGATTTCCAACAATCATTTTGTTGCCTTTGGCACTGAGCCATCCAACTGAGAGGTGAACGATACATTCCCTATGGCTTTCTGATCGTGATCCTTTCATAGCCATGTGTATCTTGGTAGGTTTTTCCATTTCTGTACAGTGAATACCGTGAACAGTGACAAAATTTGCGCTTATCAGGTTGGCTCCAATCGTTCCTGTATCAAACAGGACCCTAGCTTCTTTTCCATTGATAAATATGGTACCTTCCAGCGCATGTTGTGCTTTGATTGTTGCGGGTCGAGTTGCTTTAGCTGATGCATAGCTTTTGATCTCAATGGAGTTGATAGAGACTTTGTCATATTCGTCCTCTAGTTCTGCTAAGTTGGAGGATACTTCCTTCTTATCCTTTGTCTTTCCTTTATCTCTTTTGCTTGGGCAGTCTTTTACTATATGCCTTTTCCGCCGCAGGTAAAACAAGCTCCTTTATCCTTTCGGTCCTTAATCTTGGAGGGATTAGTTTGTTTGTTGAACCCTTTCTTAGGTTTCCGATCCTGTTTCTGGTCTCTATAGTTGTGGTCTTTCTTCTCATGCTTGTCTTTTCCATAAGCTCCAGTGCTTCGGTAGATAGCATCTAGTCTTTCTGCAGTGGCGATAATTTCGTCTATTGATTTATCGCCTTCCTATCGAGATTCCACATCTTGTCGCAGCCTTCATTGCATACATCTGAATAGTAGTTGGATAAAGGCATAATCGCTAATGGTATTAGCAGGTAATCATGACCTGTGCATGAGTAGATCTGTGGCAAAAGTCGCGATTTCGTCTACTTTGCCATTCTTGACTTGGCGTATATCATGGAATTCTCTACAGGTGTTGTCTTTCTGTTTTGATGACTGAAATCGTTCCCTCAGATAGGTGATTAATCGGTCCCTGGTGATATCTTCGCCATATAGTTCTGGAGCCTGGAATACAGCTTCTTGTGCTCGCCCTTCTGTGTATAGGATCCAGTAGTTCCCTGATCCCTCAACACTCTGTCGTACCCCATGAAGGCGTAAGTAGAGTTGGACTGAGTTGTACACTCGTGTCTAATAAGTTTCCGTACCCCTGCACGGCAACGGTCCAAATCACGATCATCCCAACAACCCCGCTTAACCATGGCCCCACCACACTCCTGCCGTGCCAGAGAAGACAGAAATCGAGAAATTTATGCCCTGTATAAGCATACAGATATGGGGTATAATAAAATTTCCAAGCTTATGAAGCTCTCCAAGTCCACTGTTTCAACAGTGATAAAAATGGCTAAAAACCATGATGGCAACACCCATGATGCTCCCAGAGCTGGCAGACCAACAAAGATAACTGATGCCAAAAAGAAGATTATACTTGATATTATTGATGCTGAGCCTCATTTAGCATTAAGGGATATTACCCAAAAGGCTAATGTTGGTCTTGGAAAAGATACTATCAATAAGATCTCTGGTGAAGCTGGTTTTAAGCTTAAAATACAAAGGAAAAAGCCTTTTTGGAGGAAAGGACAGAAGGAGAAGAGGAAGGTGTTTGCTAGGCAGAGGA
>QOVD01001321.1:0-30340 GCA_003521225.1 Tuber microsphaerosporum | reverse complement strand
AAGTAGAGTGGCTCGGTAGGGCAGGGTACCGTAAAAACAGGAATAATTGACCTTCACACAAGTACGTTGGAGTTGCCTCTCCTGGTAAAATCGGTATAAATTTGGTTTTCTGTGGGACTGAGAACTAGTCTTTTCACGGGTTTTTCCACCCGTAAATCCAAAGAGCAACCCTCGCAATCGGGTCCGGGATGGTGGGGTCGGCCGCCCCAGGCTGACATGGGGTCGGGTCGGGTCGGGTCGGGAGGCTAGGAATTTGGGTGTGTAGCCCGAAGGAAGGCCCAAAAGAAAGCCCGAAAGAATTGTCACTTATGTTTATAAAGTCACACAATATCACTCATATATCCTGAGATTTTAAACTGTTGGAAAAATGGCTTCAAAGTGACGGAAGTATGTCTGGTAGGGCATAGTGGGAACTGGGATCATTGGTACTGTATATAGATACCTCTCACGGGTATAGGTACCATGGCCTGGTACCCAAGTAGCAATGTACAACAGACAGTCGGACAATCCTTCTACTAAAACGTACTATTCTCACATTTGGTGAAGTCTTAACTTCCAGCCCAATCGCTGACCTCACATACTATATTTTCGACAAAAACAAAAGTGCTGTGAACCCCGGGACTTGCGTCGTCCCCAAGCTACTATTTTGTTGAGAAATTTTCAGCCTCACATTTTAATTACCACTTTTCATTGTGCAGCTTGACCTTGATTCTGCAAAGGTCATCTCTGTCTGGGAATATTTGTTGGGCGAGTTGGCTGCTTTCAAGGGATATTGATGTGGATGCGCCGACTGATTTGTCTCAAGCCAGGAATGCAACCGTTATCCCCTAGCTACTGTCAGTATACTAGTACTTCTATATCGGGAGAGGATTGGGAAGATCATATTCCTATGTTCAGAGTTGAAATGTAAAACGGATATGACAAAAATAAAGATGTGGAAATTTTGCTATTTAGATTCTGCATCTTTTTGCTGTCTTCCTATTCCGTCTATTAAAGCCAAAAACTTTATATCTACTGTACAATTGCCCTATCCCGACTCTAAGTTCATCCACAATGGCAAATAAAATATATAACCAAATTTCTTTGATTCTGAAACTCTTCCGGAGATACTGTGGGGTTGGCAATTGGACATGCAGTGTGTAGAAGACAATATATATTAAAGACTGACTTGAAGAATGTAGTGACCTACTCCTCTTATCATTGGGGGCAGACACAGCGCTTAAATACAAAAACGATGAAGACTCGTCCGGGAGTCTCTTGACTATGAACATATCCTCTCTTCCATTTCCTACACTGGCTCCCTTACCTGCATCTCCCAACATTCCGTTACCGCTCCCTTCACCGCATTCCCAAGCAATCTTCCTTCGGCTCCACCCCTCCAATTCTTCACCAAGCGGTTGACACTATGGGAAAAACCCCGGGGTAGTTCTAGTGTATTCTAAGATGGAATCGAATACTGTCCGTAGCTATGGAGTGAGTGCCGGTGATTTTCAATAGTTTTCGTATTAAACACATTTGGGATAAGACTACAGTTCCACGGTTTTGTTAATGCCTCTTGCCATATGGTATTAAGTTTTACGGCTTCTTTCATACCCGATGTCACCAGGCATATCAGACATGGTACACAGCAGGGTTTACCCTTTATGAATCATGGTGGATTTTTTAGAGTTCCTTGAGCTTCAGAGGCGTTTTGTTGCCAGACAGCACAGAAGGAAAGATATTTCTCCTAGGCGATCAATAACTAGAGCCTAGTACCATTCCTCCATTTTCGGCTAGTTCACATGGAGCTTAGGGTGATTGCACTTTTGTTCTTTCTTTCTGCCTGACTTTCTTTAAGCTTTATTAGATACTGGGTTAACCCAGGAGTTCTAGTACCTCTCCGATACTAGATAAATACCCTACCATTAAAACTTGAATAATTGACCCTCAAGCTAGTCATGCAGAATTACCTCCTTGGCAAGCCTGGCAATCCGCCGACCAGGCTGCAAATTCTTCAGTCCAGCCCAAACCGAGTCCAAATAATGGAAGGCCCCACCCAAACCCGACCAAAACCAAAAAATCTCCGGCCACCTAGAAACCCTAAAATATTGAAGGGCCGTGATTGATCGAATCCTATTTGAAGAAGTAAATTATTTTAACTTGGAGACATTTAAGCTGAGATAATAAAACACAGTTCACATAATTGCTATCGTTCAGGTTAACATAAGAAATGTCACTTAGGTCCTCAAGTAGTATTTAAGAGGAAATCCCAGGGGAGATAGGATAGCAAGAGAGGAAGGGGATTTCACTAATATTGTCTTCAAGGTCTGGCAGAATTGAAATCGAAGAAGTAATGACTGTGGAGAGTGGCGGCTTACAATATTCCAAAATGTCAGAGAGCGCTTTATTGAATATAGGTTTGAGGACTGGAAAGGTTGACTAGAGACCTTTGTGCTAGTAGCTGCCATTGTGACCTTTATATTAAATGGAGGAATCATGTACAAGACCTGTCAGTTCAACTATAATCAAAAAGGTGCAATGTTGCAATATTTCATTTGTGACAAGTAAAGTGAAAGTTGGAAAAAAGGCCATTTGTGTATACCAAAGAGGGGACAAAATTGAAGTGGAAAGTTGAATAAATTTACCAATAATGGCTAGGGTACTAGGGTTAGTCTAGCGTGCATTTAACAGATGACTTGTGACTGTTTTCTTTGATAGTTTTTTTTCTACTGTGTTCTCCTGTTTTTGTGCGTACTCAACCAGTATTTAGTCCACCACTCGTGGACCTGGAAGCTACCCAGTGGAACACATCTCTTCTTACAACTTCAATACTTTCTCGGTTGATACTGGTGTTCTTGGCTAGCAACAGTGACGAACCTGAATTCTCAGCATTGTTCCTCTCCCATTACAACAATCAAGAACCATCTCGAATTCTATTCCGACCTGCATTCTTTACGGTATTCGCTTTCAAACCTGCTACAATCTACGATCAGCATCTTCCTTTAACCACCCATAATGAGAGCTCTCTATCAGGAGCTATGGAGAAAACCACTCCCTCTTATGAAAGAAATCCGTCTAAGGGTACCACAGCCACAATTTGGTATATGGCCGACCTATAAGGTTAACATACGAAGCTCTGTGAAGGATAGCTTCTCATTGAAGCAATTTGAATCCACACAAGTAGAAAAGACATTTAAGATACTTGATGGGCAAGTGGAGCTTCCTTGCGGTATGGCGAAATATGTTGTTCGAAAGGAATATGAAAAGATACGGAGCCTTCTTATACGAGCTGAAGCAGCCAAATGGGCTGGAGTTACCCACAATGGTGGAAAACCTGCGACAACTGCACAGCTGGATTACAAGGTATCTGGCCAACCAGGGGCCGGTAAGTAGTTATCAGCTATGTCCTTTTCCTTTTTAACCAAACTAATAAGTATAAAGGCAAATCAGTCTGTCTTTCATATATCCTAGCTCAGAGACTTCACAGAGGTGAGCCAACGGTCTACCGCGTGAGCGATGAATGCTGTTACCTCTTCGATGAAAGCACTCCCGGTATTAAAGTACCGGCAAAGTCACTTTTTGAGCTGCCTGGGGAGCGCAAGCGGCCCCTTTGGATTCTCACCGAAGTCCCCCTTGAAGATGGGAACTGGCATAATCGGACTTTTCCTTGGTTTGTCATCCTTGGAGCGTCTCCTCTAAAGGTCAGGCTTTCCCGACAATGGGAAAAGGACCGCAATGTTGGAGTTCATTACATTACCCTATGGGATTGGGATGACACTTATGCAGCTTGGAGGTACTAATACCTCTCTTATCATAAATAATGAATCACTAATTTGCATTGTAATAGTCTTGAACAGGTCAATCAAGCGACATACGAGCAAGTAGAGAAGTTATACACAACATTTTCCTGCTTCGGGCCAGTGGCCAGGACCTGCCTACAAACGATCAACTCCAGCAACGATGAATTGTACAATAAAAGCCTGGACATATACCTCGGACAAGTAAACCGTGAAATCGATGCTTTTATTACTATGGGAGGTCGTGAAAACCTGGAAGGCCGCGTTCATGAAACATCCTCTCATAAAATGATCCTAATGGATCCAACGAAAAATGGCCTTTCCTATACCCCCCGCTTTAGTACACGGTGGATGGCGTACCGCGTATATGAAAAAATGCTCCAAAGGAACCAACAGAATTGTTTTCTGCTGTACAAGTATCTTGCCCATGGAGAGAAGACAAGGAGTGTAGCGGGGTGGTTTTTCGAAAGTTATATCCATGACTGGTTCCGGCAAGGGGGAACCTTCACCGCTCATCAAATTCCGACTAAGGAGCCATGTGCGACCTTGGACTTCACAATCAGAAAGTCACAATTACCGACCCCAAATTATTTCACTAGTACGGAAGATTTAGCAAAAAAAGTCCGTGCTAAGCGCGGTAAGGGAATTGACCCCCAGCAAGTGGAAAAATATTTCCTCCCCTACAGTTGCAATTATGCATCCATTGATGGCCTTGTATTCAGTGATGTTAACACACTTATTCTTTTTCAAATAACCCTTGCCGCTGAGTATGCGGTTAAAGCACATGGCATCACCGATCTACTGAAAGCATTACCGGCGACGATCCGAAACATCAAGATAGTCTTTATTGTTCCCGACAACCTCATAACAAATTATTCTAAGGGCCAGAATGTCCCCGATGCAAGTACACTATGTTCAGGGCGGAAGAAACTCAAGGTCGAACAATTTTGCCTTGCTTTCGGAGACGAAGAGATGAAGGCGGTCTCTGCCCAAGGGCCATTTCAGCTGGAAGAGGAAGATATCAATGAACATAGTTCTAAGATGTGAGGTGGACTGCAATGTCCTTACAAGGAGACCCAACTCTCCAAATACTACCAATTCTCAAAGTCATCAAACATGATGGCTGCTGGTTGGCCTAATTTGTTTACCCCCGCAGAGCCGGGTGGGTTTTCTTTCTTCAACACCTTTTTCTCCAACTTAACATTTTCTGTTTGAATTAGCTTTCTTTGTTTCTGTTTGCTTACAAGTATCTTCATTATGTTCAAGGCCTTCATAGCCGCAACTTGTGGTCATTTTCACTTTTCCAAATTAGCTTGCTAACTTTTCCCAAATACCACTGAACCGCCTTCTGCTAGCCTTTGAGATACTTTCCTAACCTATTTTTCCCCATTTTCCTAGCTTTTCTGTGCTCATACTTTCTTTTCTCCTTTTCCAATTTGCAAATTAACTCTTCTTAAGCCCCCTGTTTGCTCCTTTGTTATCGCAGGTAAAAAAACAGCACCTGTGTCCCTTGCTTTGTGTCACCATTCTTTTGCTTCATCCTATCAGGGGTTGGGATCCCTTCAATTCTCATGAGAAATGTAATATACTTAGATCTTGTTCCCCGGATATTTGAGATAGATGCACTTTATCAATTACCTTTTTTACCCCTGTCATAGCCCTCCGTCGGTTTTATCTACTGATTTAGTATTCATGATATGCATAATAATACTGACGCCGTGATTCCAGCTCCACAATCACGTATATTCTCAACTTTATTTGGAGTTGCTGCTTCCCCAAGCCTCACCTAACAGGTGCTTCCAGTCCTTTAACCTATCTGTACCAGACTCGAGTAAAACCAGAATAAAATATCATCAGCCAGGAAAATCGTCAGTGAGGAATGTTGCTGTAGATTTCTTTCACATATATTCCAGAGCTCCGAACTCGTTACTTTTTAGAGAATGATATGTGGGATCAGAAAATAAGTGCCAGGCTGTACTAATTGTTATTCCCCCTAATACCCTGACTTAAACTAAGTTGTAGCCCATATGTGCGCAATATGAGAAAGAATCAAAACTAAAATAACCACAATATTAGAGTGCAAATACCCACCCCAAAGTCAACAATAACTCCAAAATCAGGCATCATGGCCTTCACTATAGTAAGAAGGGGGAAAATATAAAGAATACTGGTTTTTTACGTATTGGCGGTATCAAGGTATCGATCACATGATTCCCTGTAATGCCGCTCTTCACCGGGATGTGGCTTACCAGTGGAAAACCAAAATGTATGTCTGATTATTAACATAGATTAGAGTAAGTTTTTAGGTCATATATGATAAGATTAATATGGGTTTACAGTAGTTTATAGGGATATTGGCATGTTATAGTAACCAATATGGGGAAGAAAAACTACATAAAAAATATATTATTTTAACTATATGATATCTGTTTAGGGAATTGAGATATGAATTTGGTACTTAGTAATCTACTTTACTTACACTACCTAAGTAAGAATGCCAAATTTGAAGTATGATGAATAAGTATTTCAAGTTTTATACTTGAGAGCTGGAAATTATAATCAAAATTCAGTGTTTTTGGAGATCAAGTTTGAAATCTCAATATCCAAATATACTAACTGATTAAAACTCATTCAATAGCTTTAACTATATGGATAGACCAGAAGATACTACTTTTAACCTTGTCCCATATATGTAATTCACATGGTTTAGATCTAAGAACAGTATTTCTTACTAAAATAAGTTTGAATATCTGGGGAATAAAATTTGTAAGAGGAAACCGGTAGCCTTCAAAGTTTATATAGTATTTTAGATCACCTTATTGGAGAATATTACAAAGTATTGAAACATTATTTGATCTTAATAAGTAGATATAATCTATTCTAGTTTATAAGATACATATTTAACTTTACTCTTGCATATTGTCTTCATATTTTTTTACAATAGCTATAAGGAAATATAAAGGCAGCTTACTCATCAAAGACAAAACCTATAAGATTGTATTATAAACTTAAACTAATATTTTTATAGTGGTTTACAACCTTCCTGACACTCTATTCTAACCAAGATAATATTGGAATCCACCTTGAATAAAGTGAATATACGAGAAGATTAGTTTTTTATTATCCAATCAAAACCCTAGATTCTGATTCTTCATATTTAAAAGTACTATCCAACAAATTTTTGGTATGATATCAGTACTATCTATATAGATAATCAAATATGCATTTTGATTTTCCATTAGTTGCCATGGTGAGCCAGATCCCGGTGAAGAGTCGCATCCTAGGGAATGACGTTAGTCGAGACTGTACAATACACCCCATATAGTTACCTTCCTAAGTTGCGGGCAATTTCCGAGCTTTCAGGGGGCCCCACAGGGATGGTGGGCACAATGCCAAGAGGACGGGGTAGAATGGGATAGGACAGGACCGCTCACTTATTGGAAATCACTAGCGCTCACTCCGATGTCGGATGAGTGTCCGTAGAACCTCGTATTCGGATCATTGCCCGCAGGTCTCGCTCTCGGTAAAGGGTGCGAGCAGTGGGGCCGAAGCCGAAGTTTACCCGGTGGGGAAAGCGGCGAGAGACAGCATGATATGAGGGATATTGGAATGCCATCAGCGGGAATGGAAATGGGGGAATCATGTTAAGGTGACTCCCGAGGGGGTCACCATTCTTTTTTTTGTATTTAAGGGTCTCATACTTCCCTAGTTGTAAGACGTGTAGGTCACCGAATTATAAGTTCCTCTTGCATTTACTCGTTCCTTTTTCTCTCTAAATCTTGTCAGTCAATCCGGAATATTTCCCATCATAACTTTGAGATCACTGTGGTCCTGTGGGCAAAGTAATCAGGGGGCGGCCGGGCTAGGCTAGCACAGCCAGGCCCTACACGCTAGGCCTTTCTGACTATAGTGAGATACACATGACAGCGACTGCTTATGATGACGCTAGGGGAGATAGCAGGAAGTCTCTCGCTACAGGCACGTGTACTTACCAAACTCTGAAAAGCCTTGCCTCGGTGCGGTGTCCTCTTTCCACTCCATATTTCTTCATTACTGGCAATCCCGCACAAGCATCCCACAACCTAACAAACTTACTCAAACATCTCCCATTTCTTGCTGGTCCAAACAACCCCCACTTTTACTCATCACCCCCGATACATTTCCTCGAAAAATATTTTCTCGCTTCACCTATCAACTACCAAACCATCATGTCCCAAGCCCTCCAGAGTTACATCACTCCGGACCCCCTTCAAGTCATCAGGAAAACAAGTAGTGAGTTCGAAATGCAAGTTGCCATGATCCCGGACGAGAACAGGTTTGAATACCAATCACCGGCAGACTTTATCAAGACAATCCAGATGGTTATCGATTCCGGATCGGCTGAGGAATATTTCCTATATTTCCACGGTGTCACCCATAGCCACCTGCCCGAGATCGATAAAGCATATTTCGCCTCTCCGCTACAGTGCACGCTATGCTTCACCACCGAAAACAACTTAAGTGCGCTCATCTGCCGCATATTGCCCGGGTGGAAGCACAGTATGCTCAACCTTAACTTCTGGCTCGAGATTATGGATAGGATCCATGCAATGCCTGGTCATACTATTTACTCAACTCGCAGGTTCTATGGAACAAGATTCGATTTTGGTGGCCTCCGTAGCAAGGAAGGGCATCAGTCAATTGGGCCAGCCACTCGTGGGCCAAAGAATGTGTGGCCTTCGGTGGCGATTGAAATTGGATATTCGGAAGCACTTGACTTCCTTCGCTTGGATGCCCAGTGGTGGCTCCTCAACTCTGCCGGTGCAATCCGATTCGTGATTCTCATCCAACTAATTACCGCCGCCCCTTTGGCCCTCCGCATTGAGTGCTGGGCAATGGGTCCACCACGTCACCTCACAGCAGAACAGACACCTATCCAGTTCCCCAGCCGGGTTCAGCAATTCACGATCAACGCAGATGGAGTAGTGGCGTCTACGTCCAATGGACTCTGTATTCCTTATAGCTATATCTTTGATGAGACTACTGCGAGCGGACCAGATGTTGTGTTCACCAATGCTGAACTCTCATCCTTTGCACTACGAATGTTTCGCGAGATGGACAGATAGGTAATTCATGCTCTCCTATTTTTTCGAAAAGGTAGACTAACCTGGTAATTGCCGGCAAGTAGTTTTCATCGGGTACAGAATTAAGCGGCTGATATTTGCTAAAAGGGAGGGTTGGTTGTCGTTCGCTATTTCTTGTACATCTTTTACACCCCCTCACTACTCCTGCCTGTGCTCGATACTGTTGTTGGCCTTCTGTTTCCTTGTCTCGGTTGATTAGCTCTACTGGTGAGGGGCGGCGGTCCCTCCATTATTGTTGAATATAACAGGGATCTCGATGGTGAAATTGAGACTCATTACTGCCCTCTGTATTGACCTCCCCATGTATCTAAAAAAAACAAAAAGTGTCACAGAACTATTTTCCCAAGACTCCGATCTGCTAATTTTAGATGATGAGACTAAACAGAGTATGTCTCATAACGCTTTCTTTGTTTGGATGATAAGAAAAAGTGCCCCCAAGGGCGAAAGCTCAATTGTAATTCAATTCTGTTTCACATGATGCCCACAACGTTGAGCCGGGGGAAGATCGTAAGACTACCAATACAGAGTCCCTTCCTCCCCCAGGGCGGGAGGGCTCAGGCAGGATACAAATTCTCAAATGCATAGATTTTACCTGCACACCGCCATTTCGCCTCCTGTCCCCTACTTGTGGTCTCTTAATCAAGCAACCCCTTAAGTTAGTGGAGAACGGAAATAAAAGGCTGCGTATCACACTGAGAAAATGACACATACCATTTTTCTCAATTCACCGTTAAATAGTCTCTAGATTAAGCGTCCAATTACCACCAAGCTATGGCCAACGGCAATCTTGGCCAATTAGCGAATGGACGCGTAAGTCGAGTGACAACCAGTGAATGGTCGCGTAAGTCGAGTGATAATTAGTGATAGCGCCCTAGCTGCGCAGGGGCTGTTTGGCGTGACAACTTTGGGACCATGGTTGCACAACCATGGTTTGTAGCTAACCAAACTTCACAAAGTTGTCACGCCAAACAGCCCCTTAGATTTTCTAACGCAGAGTTGGAGAACACCAACGCATACCTGCATATTCTTGTTAATGATTGGCGCTCATGCCGGATTCATCACCGAACATTAACCCTATCGCATTAGTACTCGCTACCTAAGAGAGAGTATACGGGAAGGAGATTGGAAGACTCACCGTTAACCTTGGAACTCGGCGAAGGATGCCAGAAGCGGGGAAGGAAAGCCGGGCATGAAGGGAAAGACGATGGAGTGAGAAGTGGTAGGAATGGTCTGATAATGTTAGGGACAAGGGGTTATTGTATTTAGTACTTAAGGGCCCCGTTCACACTCGATTGTGGAAAAGCAAGTCACCGAACATTTGTCTATCTTTATATACTTCATTCTTGTTTTTGAAATCAGAATCCAGGCATCCCATCGGTATATATCGCAATTTATAAGACATCTCTCCGCGCACGAGACTCGGTTAGACCTCCCAATCTCCGACCAACCCTTCCCCTTGTCGCTACAGTAATTGATTAATTCACTTTCATGCTCAACGCCCTTCCTAACCCACGATATGATCATCACCTCCTAGGCAGAATCCCCTCAACCGCTGACGATGTCAATACTAGACAACTTTTGAAATAACATTGGAGTAAGAATTACCTATCACTACATCTGGCGAAACAACTTGCTGGCAAAGTAACAGAGCTCATCCGTGGTAAAGATGATATCGGCGGGGTGATCATGGTCGTATTCAAAAATGCATTTGTAGGGAATGCAAAAAAGGAAGAGCGGTCCAATGCCACCTGCCTTTCGGCACCAATGTTGGAGCTTTAGTCCTGATGTATGAACTAAGCGGGGGGGTCCAGTGGTTTCCTCATGAGCGCCGCGCATATTCGCTGTACATTCGATTTTTAAAGGGGATGGGTCGCGCTTGGCTTTCATAAGTATGACAAGCCTCATGAGTTCGAAAGTGTGATCTAGCCACCAATCAGCATCCGTACGAAAAGCGGCTTGGCTCTCTGAATACCCGACTTAAATTACCAATGGCGGCTATGGAAGTTATCCGCCCCGAGTTGCAGGCCGAAAGGTCTCATCTCCTTCTTTTTCCGGACCCTTTTCCCAGCAGCGCCCAGTGTTCCCAGCCCCCGTCCGTCGGTCTTCGAGTCCGGACGGGACGGACGGCAGTACCCGAAAGGGCGCCCGGGAGGACGGATATCTTGGCGTCCTTTCGGATGACTATCCGGGATGGAAGGGCGGGGACTGCAGGTGCCTTAGGTGACGCAATTTTCCGGGTAACTCCGGATGAGGGACGGGCCCTGCAGGTAATTCACGGGCCTACAGGTAATCGGCGGGCAGTGCAGGTAATTGGCAAGGACTGAAGATGACGGGTGGGGGTTGGACCCTAGCTCCGGATGGCAACAAGAACGTACGAAGTAGAGGGGCTTCATTGGTAACCGTGACGGAACCTATAGCCAGTGAGCGGCAGTCGATCGCTGAATCACGGAGGAGACCCACCGGTAGTAGCAGTGTGGTGGTTGTCTGGTTTAAGTAGTTGCTTATCTCTCCGAACCAATTGTTAGCTGTCATCATGTATGTCGAAAGCATCGGCAAAGGTACCGAGAATCTCTGGTGTTGGTAATACCCTCTGCAACCCAAAGACCTCCGAGCAAGGTACCACGATGGTTGAGATGGTTGATAAAGAAATTCCGATATGCCGAGCGATCGGTAGGTAGCGCGAATGACAGCGTATCTTGCTCCGTTGATGTCATCACTTCAAAAGAAAGAATGTCTGAATCAATGGGGAAGGGGATGTTTGTGCCAGTGAAGAGGAAAAGGTTGCGCCAACAATGGAGTGGATAGGTGGTGTGTCGGTAACTACGGTAACAAAAAGCAAACATGGACTAACCCAACAGAACGGATAACCCCTGCTTATATAAGCAGAACCCCCACCCGAGCCAAAGTTGGCCGTGAATAGAGACTTTGGGAAAAGATGAGAGATGAAGCTATTTGATTTTTCTATCTAGCATTGCCTTTCAGGGTCTGCTGAAGTAGCCTATAGCATTCGGGCCAAGAACTAGCAGTCTACACGTAATTTCTGCTTTAATTTCCTCCCTCTCCTACCAACACGCAGCGCATATCCATCAGTCGTTTCTCTACCTCCATGGCAATCTTACGCACCCGCTTGAAGTAAATATTCTTGTCGTGCCAATACTGAAACACAGCATCGACACCGCACTCTTTTGACATCGCCAAATCTAACTCCAAGGCTCGAAGCATGCACCACATGGCATCTGCGACGTCGAAGGTCGGGCGATTCCCGCAGTAGGGATGTAGGCAGAGAACACATGCTTTAGCAAATCTGAGCCGCTCCGGTGAGCGGATCAATTTCATGTCCAGGAAGTATTTTCCAATAAATTTGGTGACTGCTGTACTAGCGTTGCTACGCTCAGTGCACCACTTACCTACATCTTTGCTGCTGCGATCACGCCTATTACCGTCTTCAAGCTGGCGGGTTAAGCGAATGACTTCAGTGTTGATGGCATTACACAGAACTTGGCGAGGGGGTACTGGAGCCGCTAGTAGTTAGCCTTTCTATGATGGTGATAACGGGTGAGCTAGGCGAGATAGCTACTTTTGTTAGGCGGCAGGCGAGCTCTCGCAGCAGATTGACGATACCTGCGAGATTGTAGACTTTCTTCGCGGCGATGGCCTTAGTAGCCCAATTCCGTGAGCCGGGAAATCCCTCCAGTAGTGAAATCGAATTTTGAAAATACTTACGCTTACTAGGTTTGATATCATCCTCCGGAGAGAGGTCACTATCATCGGTCGAGGTAGTGACCGTGCCAGGATCGGCTGAGGGAGCCTTAAGGTTATAAGACTTCTTGGGGGGCACAGGCGGTTGGTTGGCGGGAACGCGTCCGCGCCGCCCTTCATGCCTACGCTTGACGGGGGCGGGGGCAGTGGCTCTAGATAGATTCGGTAACTTGTTAGCCAATGAAGATTAGTGGAGGAATGCCGAGTTCAATTGAACGGGTGAGGCGGGTGGAACATACTTGGGTTGATTGTCAGACATTGTGTTGAAAGTGGTCGGGGAACAATGTCGGAAGAGGGGGTACGCTAGCTTCGTAGTGTAGAAGGCGGATGCGCGCTGCGAAGGTGGGTAAGCGTAGTCTAAGGTCGGTCCGTCTCTGTAAGCCCTCTCGTGAAGAAAGAAAATTCTTAGCTTGTGGAGCTAGCTCGTTTCACCGAGAGCAACCCCGATACCAACAGTCCTTCGCGACAGACACGTGTACCCACAAAACTCTAGAAAGCCTTGCGTTATTGCGGTTTCTTGCCAATTAGCCCTTCCATAGACAGTTTGTTTCCCTCCCCCTTTCTCGCTTTCTCAATCAATCTCGCACAAGATCCTACAACCTAAAAAACGTATTCAAACATTCTTCGCTCATCCCCCGTCCCCCAGAGCTTCTTCTTTTACTTGTTACCCTTCCATACATTTTCTCACGAAAAGATTTCCTCCATTTACCTATCCGCTATCATACCGTCATGTCCCTACCTCATAACCAAATCCAAACTCTGCAGAGTCACATCACTCCGGATCCGCTTCTAAGTAAAATCAGTGCCGAGTTTGAAATGCAAGCTGCCATGATCCCGGACCAGAACAGGTTTGAATATCAATCCCCAGCAGAGCTTATCAAGGCAATCCAGACTACCATCGATTCCGGGGCAGCTGAGGAATATTTCCTATATTTCCATGGTGTCACCCATGGTCACCTTCCGCAGATCGATAGAGAATATTTCGCATCTCACCTCCGATGCACGCTACTCTTCACAACCGAAAATAGCTTAAGTGCTCTAATCTGCCGCATCTTGCCTGGGTCGAAGCACAGTATACTCACCAGCAACCTCTGGTTCAACATAAGGTATAAGATTGAGTCAATTCCTGGCATTACCGATAACTCGATTCGCTCTTTCTATGGAACACGATTCAATATTAGTGACGTCCGTAGCAAGGAAGGACATGAGGCGCTTGGGCCAGCCACTCGGCGGGCAAGGAATGTGTGGCCTTCGGTGGTGATGGAAGTTGGATATTCAGAAGCACTTGACTTCCTTCGTTTGGATGCAAAGTGGTGGCTCATCAACTCTGCCGGGAAAGCACGATTTGTGATGATCGTCCAGCTAATTACAGACCCTTTCGCCATCCACATTGAGTGCTGGGCCATGGTTGCATCAGACGATCAGCAAACGATTAAGGCGCCCACCCAGCTCCCCGGCTGTATTCAGCTTTTCGACATCGACGCGGAAGGGGCCGTGAAATCAAGATCCTCGCAGCTCCGCATTCCTTACAGTTGTATCTTCGATGAGCCTAATGAGAATGGGGCAGATGCCGTGTTCACCCATGCTAAACTCTCTTCCTTTGCGCTACTGCTGTTTAACGAGATGTAGTGCGAGGTAATTCTTCCTCTCATTTGATATCAAAGAAACTTAACCTAATCATTAAAGGCAAGTAGATTACATCGGTGTACGGATCGAAGGGATCGAGATTTCTCAACAGGGGGATTCGGTAGTCGTTCCCTATAGCTTGTACATCATTCATACGGTCGGACCGCCCATCCTGCCCTCTCAGTTCTAGATCCCTTATGGCAGCCTCAAGTTTCCTTTCGCAATTACTAAGCTGTAAAGCGAGCGAGAAGTGTCAGTTTTTATAGTTAGCGTCCGCAGTTTATCAGTAATAAAAATGTCAAAATACAAGACAAATTGCTTTGGAGGATCCAGTGAAATGAAGTGAAAATTTATTTACTCTGGTAATTTTGGGCGTTATATCTCTCACATATCATTGCAGAAACTTTAACTACGCCTATCTATCTACCTATCCAACAATCCATCTATATATCCACCCGTCCCTGCGTTCACTCATCCCAAACAGGCACCAAAGACTCAACCAGCGAATCCTACATTCAATTCTTCAAGGGATTGTTGATGACAAGATTCATCGGCAACCAGCAGACACAAAATAGATCACACACCGTCAACTTTCAAACTCACTCTAAGAGGTGTCAGTGTCATGTTGGAGAGTCGGTTTGGGAGTGATCAATCACTTCTACGGCGCTATTTAAGGACAAAAGTACAGAAATAAAAAATCCACATAGCAACCGTTGCACCCAGCCAACTGGTCCGCTGCAAACCGAGTAAATTATCGCTTCTGCAGCTCTACTAGTAAGCAATATTGGCGTTCATGGCACAATGTGAATTATCACTTCCACAGCTGAGCGATATTGGTCTCTACTGCACGAAGTACTGGCTAAATACAAAAGTCTGTCTCCAACCTTCGCCTACACACTGGAACGCAACCAGGCTAGTGCAACATTAGCTTTTATACAGCACTGATGGAGCACATCTCGTATTATTGAGAAAACAAATCTCCCAGTAAACTATAAAGAAAGCAAGGTTGAGGCTGCCAGAGGGATTAGGTGTGGAATGCATTGATAGGGAAAAGAGACCTTTATGCCCTGTCATGTAACTCCGCCATCATAAATTGTCACTCGCTTTACTGATTTTCTATTCGCTAAGCTGCCTACCCTACCTCTTTGTCCAAATCGCAACACTAAGAACCTGTTTGGCAAGAACGGGACCATTCCACTCAGTAACCATTTCTGCTATGAAAAGAACATTCTTTCTGCTGTGAAACAGAAGCAAAAGGGCCATTTGTATGGGGGAACGGAACAGAACCATTGTATTCAAACAGGCTTTAAGCCTTGGTGCGACTTCTAGTATTTCCTGATAATGCCGTGGTTTAGAACTGTTTTTCATATGTAGCAACTGGTGGCGTCATGGTATACTGCAAAATTTGGGGAAAACATCCCTCCTACCGTAAAAACTCGTATAAACGGACTATGTGCCATGTAGTCCAAAATTTCCTCCTGTGGAATAGGGGCGACAAACACACCAAAAAACCTGCTTTTCAAGACAAATAAAAAGGAAAAAAACACCAGACCTTACCAGGAGAGGCAACTTCAACGTCCTAGCACATGGTCAGTTTATTCGAGTTTTTATGGTAGATGGCACTGTCCCTCAATAATAATCCTCCCCTTCTTCCCGGGAGCTAAACTAAAACTGTAGAGTCTCAGTTTGAGTTTGTCCCTGTATCCCTCTAGCAATGTGCCCTACCTCAATATCTCGACCCAGGGCTTTATTCCTAAATTTTGCTGTAATGACAGTACTGTACTGTACCCGGTATTCAAGTATGCGAGTGGGTAAAGGTCGGGGAAAGACAACTTTTTTTGTGAGTGAATTACTAGATCACTTCCACCACTGTATAGGATATTAGCCTTCATCACACAAAGTCAATTATACTTCCACAAGTGTAGGTAATATTGGCCTGAATCACACAGTAAATCATCAATTACAGCTATGGAAGTGATAATTTCCAATGTGTAATGAAGGCCAATATCGCTTAGAGCTGGAGAAGCGATAATTTACTTGGTTTGGGGCCGACCAGTTGGCTGGGTGCAACGGTTGCTATGTGAATTTTTCATTTCTATACTTTTGTACTCAAATACCGCCGTACACTTCGGTCACATTTAATTTTTTGTCCCATTATCCTTATTGACGATTCCGGCCTCGCTTATACACTGACCATATTTTATTTTGAGGAATCTCCTAGCGCGAAAATTGATTTTTCCATCAGATTAATGTTGAACGACTCGGAGGTGCTCTAGAAGGATGACGACGAGGGTCTAACCAGAGAATGGTATTTCTTATGCAGCACAATGAGAAAGACTAGAACGTACTGTAAAATTCCGTAAATAAGGCGGCATCAGAAATTTAGGCGCACAGAGCAAGGGGATAAATTAATCATTGTCGGTTGGATCAACAACTCTAAACCTGAGCTACCTAACCCGAATATTGAATCAGGAGCGCGCGCCTTATTTATCGAATTTTCCAGTACTGTGCTAATATACGTCGCCGAGTGCTAAGTAAATCACGTGATCCGCTGTTCCAATTGGTTGTCCCTGTCTCCGGTGGAGAGCGACAAGAGAGGCTCTTCGATCAAGTGGAATCCACCCTCCATGCTCTTCCAGATTATTAACATCCATTCTCGCTCTTAGACTGTGCTTACCCTAGCTTAATCCAACCACTTAACCGTGCTAAGGCTCCTGCCGATTATGTAATTGCCAGCAATTCCAAATTTTTGCAGCACGCCCGCCTACAGCGTGCCTAACAGCTCAACGGAAGATACCAGCTCAACGGAACTTTCAATTTGTATTATATGATATGTAAATTCACGAATTACGAACCACTGCCCAACATTCCCAATTGCTTTACACCGGAGGACAATAGTGCATGAGTTTTTGTGCAATGCAACCATCGTGTCCTTAGTGCCTATTCGAGACTGGTAATCATGCCGACTGCCAAAGACCTATGGCTTCCATCTGAACAAAACACCTATTATTTTGTTGGTCTGGAAGACGAACTGCCCTGTTTGTGGGGCCAGTAACACGGGGACCGGGGATCCCACGGACGTGTGGATCTACAACCACATGAAGAGATCGCCCAATTGCCGCCACGAGGCACACAGACAATTCTGGGAACGCGCTGTTTTGTTATGGGATACCTTGGAAGAGAGCGTCTGTATGGCACTTACTGTCCGATGGGCCTTTGAGCAGGATCGTATTGGTACCAAGTGCATATGTAGCCATAAGTCTAGTTCACGAGAGGGGACTGTCACACATCTTAGGGGATGGCGGGGTAGAGCATGTTACTCGACGCTCGTTGAGGAGGTAGTTGCATTTTTTCATGTGGAGGGCAACGATAGTGAAGCGAATTTGGGAGATGGGGAAGGCTGAGAAGGGTTGGGCTGTTTGGCCGGTGGATGGGGATTTAGGGATTCATGTTTGGGTGGAGAGACGCGGGACCAGACTGCTGGTTGGTAGTGATTTACGGATTTGTGTTTGGTTGGAGGGACGCGAGAGTGGTTTGCCGCTGGTTGTGATTTATGGATTTATGTTTCGGAGGAGGGCTGCGTGAGTGTCATTATCTGGGCTTGGGTATGGACATTGGTTGTGTTTGGAGGATGGCTATGCGTGGGGGATTCCCTTTGTCTTGTACCCGTGATCGGGTGGTTTATTTAGTGGATAGCTGTGTTCTGGCCGGGCATTCGGGGCTCTGTGGTGGGGTTTCTACATGTCGCGCGGGTGGCACTTTCCAGATGTACTGCGGGATAGGCAGGTTGAATTGGCTTACCTTGGGATTGTAATGCTGTTAGGTGGCCGTATGCCCGGATGGGTGGTGTCTCCTTCATAGATAAATAAATCAAACATATTGAAATCGCCAAAAAAATAGATGACCCCAACACCGGTAAGGCTAAAATCAAACGTAGTGCCAGCATCACAACATACCGGCACATGCTAAAGAAAGAAAAAAATATTGATCACGCTGCAGAGGCCTCCAATTACCTTGTATAAATGTACTCTTCTAGGCCGAGAAATGGTGGATATAGGTGCACCACAAAGCACGTCTGCCCCAGAGAGCAAGTTAAGTTACCCGGCAGACCCATCAATAGGTGGTATCTCTATAGTTTACTTGAAGAAATCAGATTGAAACCCATCAACTGATAGGTATGTGGTGGACCTTGGGCTCCACATTCCTAGCCCGACTCTCATTTTACCAGAAGAAATTGCTAGCCCTAAGAGAGGCTTGACTTACGCATGCAGAGACACTATGTGAGTGGTTCATAGAGGCATGGTGGTGGTGATAGGTGCTGTGTGTGCTTTATCTCAGATTCGAAGTCTTTTTTTTTTTCCGTTGGTTGCACTACGGAAAAACTCATGCACTTTTGTCCTCCGGTGTACCCCGCTCTCAATATTAGGTTATAAATTATTATTTTTACTCACTAATCGAAATAGAGGACCACGTAATTTCCTTAGCACTCAGGGACGTAAGTACTAGTACAGTAAGCAGCTTCAGCCGAGCCTCGCTTAGGCGCCAAGCATAAGCCAAGTGAACGGGTCAAGCGGCATTTGGCTTAGCGCGGGTGGCTGAAACGCGGTTTTCTGCCTTAATGCCTCCTGAAGTAGGTATCGGAGTTCCAAGTGCTGTTTTCATAAAACTATACAATCGCGATCGTAGCTAAAACTCTATAGGCCATCTATGTTAGGAAAGCTTGATGGCGGAGCTACCAAAGCAAGAGGTTTCTTATTTTTAGCTGTCGTCATTAGACTGGTAATGGTACTATTGCCATGCTTTGTGCGGCTTGAGGTAGTTCGCATCTAGTTACAGCATTATAAGAAGCGTCGAATCCTCTCGGTGTAAATGTTCATCACACTCAATAGATACAAGTCTTCAAGGAACGGCAATATCCACCAATTATTCTCGACACTTCGTTTTCTCTCGCGTTACTTGTATCAAGTAGACTTGACACATTCGATCCTTCCACGAACTCCTTTTTTTTCACCTCTCCTATCAGAGTTCTTAAAAGCCATCCTTCAACACTTCCCGATACAAAGTGGACAGGCCTTCTGCCGACACTCCTCTTGTTTCAGATTATTGCGGTCCAGGCTGCGTTACCACCGATACCGAAAAGCGCCCATTTCACTCAAATCGTCTGTCCTAGTATTACTGGAAACCGGAACAACCAGATTGCGCTTTTCGGTGCAGATGGCAAATCACTTGGGATTGTTGATGAAAACTGTTCTCTTGTTTCAGGGCCCTGCAAAGTCGAAGGCTTCAGCAATATTACGGTAGGCCCATATACAGTGGTGCACCCCGGAGCGATCTTTGGTCCCTGCGTATACAAGGACTTGAACGTGGAAATTACAGCCGTGAATTTGATCAGTGGATGCGGTTGTATTTTAAAAACCTTCTATGGCAACCTCATTTCCCATATACGCTTCCTGCCCCATCCTGAGCACCTCCGCCTACACCACCCCATCTATCAATTTGGATATGTACCTCCAATCCACTACACCCCAAACCAAAACTCACCCTGCGAATGCCCACAGACCTAAAATCTCCCCAACCCCCACTCTCTTCGTCGCTGTCTCGGGGATAATATGATACACTAAGTCGTAATTCCCCACATACTATTAGCGCAATCAAAGACCCTGAACCCCCAAACCTTCACCACATACACCCATACTTTCGAAAATCCCCACATACCAATCAACTAGTAGACCCTCCTGGTCCAAACTTGCCGTTCATCGGGGGCATGCGGTGGATGCAGATTAAGGAGCCGTAGTTCCAGATCCCCAGATCATTCACCTCGTGATATAGTCAAAACTGGGAAGAGGACTATGGGGCGCTGAGATTCCCAGCGGATCTAGATAGCCTAGATAGGGAGTCACAGGGTATCCTCCCTCTCCAGGCGTCGAAGATAAAATTTTCCTTTGGGGGCCATCGCTGGAAGAGATTTTCCCTTTGGCGGGGGTCTAGATAAGAGGTTGTTCATTGCCAGGGGCACCGGGATTGCGCCTGCGCTGCAATTGGCTGCTAATATGCTCACGCCTGGGACGGAGGTATTGTCCGTGGGACAAAATTAACCGCCGACCAACGATCGATGGCAATGCAATACTCCCCATTACCCACATTCCCAACACCACCTAATGAACATTCTCTAGCTCAGTTATTAATTTCTACTATGTATTCCACCCTGTAATTACATTTTTGATTTTTTTTCTCTTGGTCCTAATGATAGTGGAGGGGGTGAAGTGTTGTTGTCATGTCCGGAATTTCTCCATCTTCGTCGATCCGCGGTTAATTTCGTCCACGGACAATATCTTGTGCTGTGCTGAGTATGATAGAGCGAAAGCGGGGAGTGCTATGGCAGAAGAGGTAGAGGGGTTTGCGTGGAAGGCCCGTGGTAGAGTTTCTGTGAGAGTCTTTATACTGAAATTTTTCAGTAATACACTATCCGATTAGCTTAAGAGAATAGTGTGCTAGGACGTCAGGGTTGTCTCTCCCAGTGATGTCTGCTATGTTCTTTCCTTTTTTTTTATTTGTCTCCGAAAGTACTAAACAGAGTATAATATGTCATAGTGCTTTCTTTATTTAGATGCTAAGACAAAGTGCCCTCAAAGGTAAAGGCTCAATGGTAATGCATTTTCTGTTTTCCATGGTGCCCACAACGTTGACCCGGGGAGATCGTAACACTACCAATACAGACTCCATGCCTCCCTCAAGACAAGAAGAACACGCAAGCAAAGATACAAATCCCGAAATGAACAAATTTTACTTACCCACCACCATTTCATGTTCTGCCTCTTACTAGTAGTCTCTTGATCAAGCACTCCCTTAGTGGAGAACAGAAATAAAAGACTATGTATTACACTAGGAGATGACGGATAGCTTTCAAAATTCGCCGTTTAATAGTCCTAAGATCACGCATCTAGTTACCGCCAAGCTATAGCCAGCGGCAATCTTGGTGAATTTGTGAACGGTCGCGCAAGTCGAGTGATATTCAGTGAATGGTCGGGTAAGTCGAGTGATGATCAGTGATAGCGCCCTAGCTGCTTAGATTTTCTAACACAGGGTGGGAGAAACACAAACGCATACCTGCATCTTCTTGTTAATCACTGGCACTCATCCAGGATTCATCGCCGAACATTAAACCTACCGTACTAGTACTCGCTACCTAAGAGAGAATATACGCCAAGGATATCGGAGGATTCAAGGTTAAGCCTGACACTCGGTGAAGGATGCAAGAAGCGGGGAAGGAAAGTTGGGGATCAGGGGAAAGACGATGGCGTGAGAAGCATTGGGAACGGCGAGATCGCGTTAGGGACAAGTAGTTATTGTATTTTGTACTTAAGGGCTCCGTTGATACTCAATTGTGGAAAAGCAAGTCAGCGAACATTTGTCTATCTTTATATACAGTAAGTACTTCATTCTTCTCTTTGAAATCGGAATCCAAGCATTACGATTGGTATATATCGCAATTTATAAGACATCTCTCGGCGCACGAGACGTAGTTAGACCTTACAAACTTCGACCAACCCTTCCGCCGCTACTGTAATTAATTAATTCACTTTCATGCTCAACACCCTTCATAACCCACGATATGATGAGCACCTCCCAGTCAGATTCCCCTCAACCGCTCGCAATGTCAATACTAGATAACTTTTGAAATAACATGAGAGCCAGAATTACCTATCACTACACCTGGCGAAACAATCAGTCAGCAAAGTAGCGAGCTCATCCATGGTAAAGACGATATCGGCGGTATGATCATGGGCGTTTTCAAAAATGCATTTGTAGGGAATGCAAAGGGAAGAGCAGTCCAACGTGACCTGCCTTTCGGCATCAATATTGTAGTTTTTTGCCCTGATGTATGAACCAAACGAGGGGTCCAGTGGTTTCCTCATCAGCCCAGGGCATCATCGCTGTACATTCGATTTTGAAAGAGGATGGGTCGTGCTTTGCTTTCAAAAGTATGACAAACTTTACGAGATCGAACGTGTGATCTATGTTGTTATGAGGAGCCGATTGTTGGGGATATGCGAGTAAATAAGAAAGGAAGTGTAAGAGAGGAGGAAATTTGTATATTCGTTGCTTACTTATTCTATCTATGCCAGCGGCGGAAGGCGTGGCTTATATACAAAGAGTTACATCGTATTCGTTCTCGCACAGGGTCTAAACCGGAAAGAACCACACTCTTGTGCCCGCTCTCAGCTCCGATCCACCCTCCGCCTTACTACCCGAGCCTTGGTGGAAGTATACAAGTTAGGTATACAAGTCCCTCCTCCCTGATTGCTTATAACTGACAAAGGAAACTAGTAACAAGAGACTGACATGATAGGAAAGGTACATAGGAAAAAAGCCCGCGTTCTAACTTGTGCGGAGTGATCCCCGGTGATTTTCAACAATCTAGCCGCCGATCAGCATCGATAGGGATGGCGGCTTGACTCTCCGAATACCCGACTTCAACTACCAATGACAGCCATGGAAGTTGTCCGCCCCGAGTTGCAGGCCGAAAGGTCTCATCTCCTTATTTTTCCGAACTCTTTTGCGACCAGCACCCAGTGTTCCCAGCCGCCCCGTCTGTCGGTCTTCGGGTCTGGACGGGGCGGACGGCAGTACCCGAGAGGGCACCGGGGAGGACGGATATCTTGGCGTCCTTCAGGATGACTGCCCGGGACGGAAGGGTGGGGACTGCAAGTGTCTTAGGTGACGCAATTTTCCGGGTAGCTCCGGATGACGGGCGGGCCTTATGGGTGATGGACGGGCCCCGCAGGTAATTGACGAGCCCTACAGGTAACCGGCGGGCCCTACAGGTAATTAGCGAGGACTGTAGATGACGGGTGAGAATCGAACCGTAGTTCCAGATGGCAACAGGAAGGTATGAAGTACAGGGGCTTCATTGGTAACCGTGATAGAACCTATAGCGAGTGAGCGGCAGTCGATCGCCGAAGCACGGAAGAGACCTACCAGTAGTAGCAATGTAGTAATTGCCTGGTTTAGGTAGTTGCTTATCTCTCTGAACCAATGGTCAGCTATCATCTTGGAGGTCGAAAGCATCGGTAAAGGTACATGGAATCTCCACTATAGAATAGAGATTTGTGTTGGTAATACCCTCTGCCACCCAAAGACCTCCGAGCACGGTACCACGATGGTCGGAATGGTAGATAAAGAGATTCCGATATGCCGAGCGATCGGTGGGTGGCGCGAATGAAAGCGCTACTTGCTCTGTTGATGTCATCACTCCAAAAGAAAGAATATTCGAATCAATAGGGAATGGGATGTTTGTGTCGGTGAAGAGGAAGGGGTTGCGCCAACAGTGGAGTGGGTTGGTGGTGTGTCGATAACTACAGTAACAAAAAGCAAACATGGACTAACCCAACAGAACGAATAACCCCTGCTTATATAAGCACAACCACCCGAGCTAGCTGTGAATAGAGACTTTGGGAAAAGATGAGAGATGAAGCTATTTGATTTTTCTATCCAGCGTTGCCTTTCAGGGTCTGCTGAAGTAGCCTATAGCATTCGGGCCAAGAACTAGCAGTCTACACGGAATTTCTGCTTTAATTTCCTCCCTCTCCTACCAACACGCAGCGCATATCCATCAGTCGTTTCTCTACCTCCATGGCAATCATGCGCACCCGCTTGAAGTAAATATTCTTGTCGTGCCAATACTGAAACACAGCATCGACACCGCACTCTTTTGACATCGCCAAATCTAACTCCAAGGCCCGAAGCATGCGCCACATGGCATCTGCGACGTCGAAGGTCGGGCGATTGCCGCAGTAGGGATGTAGGCAGAGAACACATGCTTTAGCAAATTTGAGCCGCTCCGGTGAGCGGATCAATTTCATGTCCAGGAAGTATTTTCCAATAAATTTGGTGACGGCTGTACTAGCGTTGCTACGCTCAGTGCACCACTTGCTTACATCTTTGCTGCTGCGATCACGCCTATTACCGTCTTCAAGCTGGCGGGTTAACCGAATGACTTCAGTGTTGATGGCATTACACCGAACTTGGTGAGGGGGTACTGGAGCCGCTAGTAGTTAGCCTTTCTATGATGGTGATAACTGGTGAGCTAGACGAAATAGCAACTTTTGTTAGGCGGCAGGCGAGCTCTCGTAGCAGATTGACGATACCTGCGAGATTGTAGACTTTCTTCGCGGCGACGGCCTTAGAAGCCCAATTCCGTGAGCCGGGAAATCTCTTCATTAGTGAAATCGATTTTTGAAAATACTTACGCTTGCTAGGTTCGATATCATCTTCCGAAGAGAGGTCACTATCATTGGTGGAGATAGTGACCGTGCCAGGATCGGCTGAGGGAGCATTAAGGTTAAAGGACTTCTTGGAGCGCACGGGCGGTTGGTTTGCGGGAACGCGTCCACGCCGCCCTTCATGCCTGCCCTTGACGGGAGCAGGGGCAGTGGTTCTAGATAGATTCGGTAACTTGTTAGTAAATGAAGATTAAGGGAAGAATGCTGAGTTCAATTTAACGGGTGAAGAGGGTGGAAAGTACTTGGGTTGATTATCAGGCATTGTGTTTGGTAGTGGTCGGGGGAACAATGCGGGAAGAAGAGGTCCGCTAGCTCCGTAGTGCAGAAGGCGGACGTGCGCTGTGAGAGTGGTAAGTATGGAGTTGGTGGGGTGGTGGGAGGGGAGGTAGTGGATGGGCTAGGCAATTTTTGCCGCGCATCTTATACACCGCGTCATGCCCTCCTCGGGGGTGAGGATAGACGCCCAGGTAACAGCCGGCAAGGGTACTGGAGTACGGTGCAAAGTGCCTAAAGGTGGGTCCTCCGGTGAAACAGCAATTCCGTGGCAGCCGATCGGAGTTGAGCCGAGAAATGCCAAGACCCCAGGACGAAAGGAAAATGATACGTAGTGCTAGTCCTTTTTGGACGCCCTCTGGATGGGCTGATTGTTTGCATATGCTTTCGCTTGTTGGTTAAACATCCCATCGCAATTGTCTTTTGGAATTGCACTTTCGATGGTTTGTGTATGTGCTGCGAACAATTTCTCTCCTCAAAATTACTGTGTCTTACTCATCCACCCTCTACAGTATTTTTCAGCATGGTCCTAGGTATATTATATCACATGTTTCACTCTCACCAAAATTTCAACTTTTGATTCTTGAATTCTGATTGCCTTAATCACTTAATTAAAAAACAAAAACCTCTACCTTACTCTCCTTCTCAGTGCCTTTATCCTAG
Organism: Tuber microsphaerosporum; assembly: GCA_003521225.1. Classification (NCBI taxonomy): domain Eukaryota; kingdom Fungi; phylum Ascomycota; class Pezizomycetes; order Pezizales; family Tuberaceae; genus Tuber; species Tuber microsphaerosporum. The sequence goes on along the minus strand of QOVD01001321.1, from coordinate 4,837 downwards.
CGGTTTTTTTTTGGTGGGATTCCTCGTTGTTGTTAACTAATTCAAGATCGCGTTTGGCCTGTTTTGAGGACCTGTTTTGACACCATTTGCACTATACAGTACAGTAATGGAAGTGATACAATAATTTACTCGCAAAAAAAATAAAGTCTGCCCCTGACCTTTACCTATACTCGAGTATTATATCATAACACCACCTATTGCAATGAGTTCTAAGCTCCCTCCTAACGTGTAGGTGAAGGTTGGGGATGGACTTATTTTTTGGCTAGCACTTGGTATAGTAAAGACAAATGTTGCTTGAAGCTGTGGAAACGATAATTTATATTGTGTGATAAAAGCCAATATCGCTTAGAGCTGCTGAAGTGATAATTTACTTGGCTTGATAAAGGCCAGTTGGTTGGGTGCAACGGTTGCTACCAGGATTCTTCGTTTCTCAACTTTTGTCCTTCAATACCGCCCTAGACCTAGGCACTGCAACGGCCTTTGGCCGTTGCATGTTAGAGTTTGCGCAAGGAGACCTAGGTGGTAGGAAAACAGGTTATTTTCTGTTAACCTAAAAGTCTTGGACACCTAGGTGGGTAGTGAGACCTAGAAGGAGTGTAAAATAGGGCTTTTCAGACCTCAAGACATCAGAATCGCTGCAGATCAACAACACAGCACTCAGTTCACATTTTGTTGGCGGATTTTAAAAAATTATTATGTAATAATCCCTTCAATTAAAGGTGCCGATTAGGGCAGCAAGCCTGCATAAATTTGCGTAAGACAGCGGACACTAGGCTAATAATAACTTCCAAGAATCCTAGCAAAGTTCTAAGGTCTATATAATATACTTTTATTAGTGTTAAAAGTGGTAAGAGCTTGCGATTGTGCTATAGCGAAGGAACACTGTCATAGGCAAAAATAAGGCTCCTTGTAAGGTAAGTGTGAAAGCAATGATGCGAATGTAATTTTTAGATGGGAAGGGTCTTGAATATTTATAAATAGCTATAGCACACGACTTATACAGAACCGCGGCAAGTATTAATAGGTGCGCAAGAATCGAGTTGTTTAAAGTCAAAGTACCCCTCATATTATATGTCTCGCCACGGAGGGTGTCTCGCCACACTGTGAGGGACGTTAGGATCAGTTTTTCCACTACCGTTCCAGTCAAGAAATTCCCCACCAAATCCACACCACATCACCTCAATCTTAGTCACTATACTAATAGCTCAAGATGCACTGCATCGAGATGAAAGAAAATCAGTATAATACACTTATGACCCCTGTGAAGGAAAAGCCCAAACTTGTCACTCTGTGCATGCCCGGCCTCATTTTGAACCCCTTTGCCTAACTATCTTCAAATCTCCGCAGGTTGTCGAACTGCAATCCGCATGTTCTACAGAAACTTAATTTGTCATCACTTTCTACAATAGCGGAGGATTAGAATCGAGAGAATACACAAAAAAGTAGTGATCTGGCCAACCCCATTCAAGTAAGCCCTGAGTAATAGGAATTAAAGCTGACTCATGCAGCTTTTAGTCTTAAATCTTGTCACTAAACTTCACTGGCGAGCCCCAAGAGTGGGCTAAAACTTAACGAGCGCGATGACTCTTTTCTATACACTAACTGATCAGGTGTAATGAATGCCCTCCAAACCCAATCCTAACAAAGACCACCATGATACGCAAATGCCAAAATCATGCAGTAAAGGTAATAAAGGTGTGACAAGAATCAAAAAAATGCGGTGAAAAAACAAAAAACCAATGGTAAAAAGTCACCTCCTCCTTCCTCCTTGCACTATTGCCATCGACTTCCTGAATACAAGCCACCTTGAGACCCCGTAGATTCAGCATTTGAGGATTGCAGCTTGCGCAACGAAGGGATTCCCCTTTGAATCCAGAAGCGGTCCAATACAAGATCCAGGAGATGAACCAGGAGTGATTGGACCAAGCACCGCATTGTTGGGGCTGAAGCAGTTCACGTCGGGGTAGAGAGTAAGGAGGCAGCCCGACTGCATGTCAGGTTTTGGAACGACTACCACGTTGGTAATTCCGGGGTTGGTGATGCGATTACACCCCGCGGTGTTGGAAATTTGGTCGGAAAACTTCTGATCTGCCGGGCAACCGTTCTTGTTATACTCCTGCAAAGTAATCGACGTTGGCGTAAAGCCGGAGGGGACATCGGTCATGACAACCTCGTTGAATGTCCCAAGGCCGTTCGGTTTGTCCGGAGGACCACAAAGGAACGGAGCAGTCTTGCAGGTGGCGAATAGCGGTTTTTTCAATGTGGTGGACCCATCCGTGGCTATAATTTCCACCCCCAGGTCCTTGTATGCGCAGGGACCAAAGATCGCCTGGGTGTGGTTCACTACATATGGGCCTACCGCAATATTGCTGAAGCCTTCGACTTTGCAGGGCCCTGAAACAAGAGAACAGTTTTCATCAACAATTCCAAGTGATTTGCCATCTGCACCGAATAGCGCAATCTGGTTGTTCCGACTTCCAGTAACACTGGGACAGACGATTTGAGTGAAATGGGCGCTTGTCGGTATCGGTGGTAACGCAGCCTGGACCGCAATGCTCTGAAGCAAGAGAAGTGTCGGCAGAAGGCCTGTCCACATTGTATCGGGAAGTGTTGAAAGACGACTTATAAGGACTATGATGGGAGAGGTGAAAGAAAGGAGTTCGTGGAAGGATCGAATGTGTCAAGTCTACTTGATACGAGTAACGCGGGTGAAAACGAAGTGTCGAGAATATTCGTTTGATATTACCGTTCCTTGAAGACTTGAGTGTGATGAACATTTACACCGAGAGAATTCGACGCTTCTTATAATGCTATAACTCGATGTGAACTACCTCAAGCCGCACAAAGCATGCTAACAGTACTATACTACTAGTCTAATGACGACAGCTAAAAATAAGTTAAACTTCTTGCTTTGGTAGCTGCACTATCAAGCTTTCCTAACATAGATGGCCTATAGAGTTATAGCTGCGATCGCGATTGTATAGTTTTATGAAAACAGCACTTGGAACTCCGATGTCTAGTTCAAGAGGTATTAGGGCAGAAAACCGCGTTTCAGCCACCCGCGCTAAGCCAAATCTCGCTTGACCCCTTCACTAAAGATATGCTTGGCACCTGAGAGGCTCGGCCCAAGATGCTTACTGTACTTACGTCGCTGAGTGCTAAGTAAATTACGCGGCCCCCCATTTCGATTAGTTAGCAATATCTTAAAAAATATTTTTATAACCTAATATCGAGAGCCGTGTACCCGTGCCTGGGTTCCTGCCGGTTATGTAATTGCGAGCAATTCCAAAATCTTGCAGCACGCCAACAGCGTGCCTAACAGCTCACCGGAACTTTCAAGCTTAACCCAAACAAAAGTCTCCCAAATGAAGTTGTAAAAGAGCGGAAAGAAAATAGAAGACCTATTGCTAAAAGCTTAAAACCATATGTGAGGTAGCCAGAAGGCCGTTTAAAGCAACAGGGAATGGTTGGCAGTGGTTCGTAATTCGTGAATTCACATAATACAAATTGAAAGTTCCGTTGAGCTGGTATCTTCCGTTGAGCTTATAGGCACGCTGTGGGCGTGCTGCATATAAGAGTGAGAATAAATGTCAATAATCTGGAAGAGCATGGAGCGTGGATCCCACTGAATCGAAGAACCTCTCTTGTGGCTCTCCACCGGAGATAGGGCCAACCAATTGGAATAGCGGATCATGTGATTTACTCAGCACTCGGCGGCGTACATAAGCACAGTACTTAATAATTCGGTAAATAAGGCGCGCGCCTGATTCAAGATTCGGGTTAAGTAGCTCAGGTTTAGAGTTGCTGATTTAACCGACCATGATTATATGTCGGGTTGGAACAACCCATTGCCAATTGGACAAAGGGGAGTGGCCGATCAAGCAAAGGCAGCGGAAGAGTCACGGGGACTAACGGAAAATGGTTTGGCCGGGAACTGGCCAAGCTCGAGGTCATAGCTCCTGCATGGTTGGCCGGTGAACCACTCACGACACGTAGTAGCTACCAACTCCACCGAAGACCAGTTTCCTCGCCCAATCTACACGATCTCTCCAAACGTGATATCCTTTAACCTTTCTACAACTCGCGTTCTTTGTCCCCCACCTGCCATCCCCTTCTTCCTCCACCGAAAGCGCCCGCACTGTCAGCTTGGATACATCGGTGCCAACATTCTCAGCGACTAGGGCAGCGATCACATCACCCCAATGCCTCCGGCCGTGGACAATCACTTCTTGGTTAATCAGAAAAGGTTCTTCTATTCATTCCTCTCACAGTTCATGTTTTTCCCTAGCCGTATTTCTTTCCTTTTTCAAACCGTGGATCTATTCTATGTATATTATTAGTGGCTTTGGGGAATTGGCCCCTTTCTCTGTGCGCCTAACTTTCCGATTCCGCCTTATTTACGGAATTTTACGGTACGTTCTAGTCTTCCTCATTATACTGCATGAGAAATAGTGCTCCCTGGTTATACCCTCGTCATCACCCTTCAAGGGCACCCTGTTCAACATTAATCTGGTGGAAAAATCAAATTTTTGTGCTACATGGTTCCTCAAAATAAAATATAGTCAGTACGTAAGCGAGGCCGGAGTGGCTAATAAGTATAATGGGAGAAAAAAATTTTAAATGTCACTGAAGTGGCTGTTCACTCCCAAACCGACCCTCCAACTTGACACTGACACTTCTCAGAGTGGGTTTGAAAGTTGATGGTGTGTGAGTAATTTTGTTCCTGCTGGTTGCCCATGGATCTTGTCATCAACAATTCCTTTAAGAATTGATCCAATTTTCCAAAGCCATATAATATAGTTTAAGCTAGACAACAAGAGAGGAGTGAGATAGGAAA